>JBBMEF010000025.1:8766894-8779451 GCA_037832685.1 Sicyos baderoa
TAAATCTGATTTTGCTATATTTGCAAATATTTTCAAAAAGTTGCTATTTATGCCATTTTTTTGCCTTATTGTAATATGCATACAAATTCCCCAAAAAATTATAGTAATAAATTAAGATTTTGAAGTTTTTCTGATTGTATATTTTGTTATAAATTTTTTTAGATTGATCTTTAAGTGGACGTATGAGTTACATTTTTTTTTAAAAAAATTATCCAATATTTATAGTGGAGGACTGAACTTGTAACTTCTTGATTACTAGTTACGTACCTCATTCTACTAGATTTCACCATAAGCAACATAAGATAACTCTATAAGATAGTGTGTGTGTGTGTTTTTTTTGTTGAAAAAATACTAAATTTTTGTATAATTTAAATATATCTATTAAAAAAGAACTATATTATATATCGATTTCAAGTGAAATAGATGATTTAAAGCATGTTGAGAGTGAAAAACATTTGACACGAATTGTATTTTAACTGAAATGATCAGTTTGACATGATTTAGAGAATATAAATTTGAAATCTTTCTTTCAAAATGTGAATGCAACATAGATATCAATTTTATTTCCCACCCATTTAAACATTTTCTCAAATATTTTAACAAACTTATATATGGCAATCTCTCTAATTTTCACAAAGTTTCAATTTAGTCCCCCATCCTTTAAAAATCTCAATTTAGTTCTTATGGGTTGAGCTTAATTTCAATTGAGCACTGTACTCTGGCTAAAATTTAAAATTTATCAACTTGGATTTTTATCTATTTTTTTAATTGAACTCTACAATTTCTTAGCATAGATATTTAAGTAGAAAACCTCTACTTAGAAAGCGCCACCATATAACACTCATATAAAACTCCTATATAAGAACTTTGTTTGAGGAAGGTTTGATGTCTCTTAGTTCTTACATGGACGAGAGAACAAAGACATTTGTTTTTATATATAAAAGGATTAAAAAAATTCAAGTGGACAACATAGTACATGTATCAAAGACAAAAAAACATTACCAAAAAGTTAATATGCATTTTTTTAAATATTATTATTTAGGGAAATTTGCATGTATATTACAATAAGGCAAAAATATTGCATAAAAAGCAATTTTTTTGAAAATATTTGCAAATATAGCAAAATCAGATTTATAGACTCCATCAATAGTGTCTGATAGACTTCATCAATAGTGTCTGTCCATCAATAGACTCCATCAATAGTGTCCGATAGACTCTATCAATAGCGTCTGATAGACTCCATCAATAGTGTCGGATAGACTTCATCAATAGTGTTTGATAGAGTCTATCAAAAAAAAAATTACTATATTTGCAATATTTTTAAAAAGTTGCTATAATTCTAATGTAGAGTAGAAAATTTGCTATAGTACAAATTCCCTATTATTTATTATTATTTTTTTTGAGAATGCATTTTTTTTAATATTAATGTTGCATTCATTAATAAAAATATTTATATATAAAAAACAAACAAAATGTTGTACCTAGATACGTATCATATTTGTGGACTTAATTTTAAAATATATATTTCATTTTGCTTTACTTTGTATAACCAACTTTGTTTTTTCAACTGAATTAAATATAACTTGAGGGATATCCAAGAATTATCTATAACTTTCTTTCTCGTTACCGACCTTGTTAGTTTCATTATATATTTCATGATTATTGATGATGTCAAAATTTGGTCTTCGAAATTATTAATTAATTTATATAAATAAATAATAATAAACTGGACACCACAGGCTCGAAGGTCTTTTTGGATTTTGATCGAAAAAATCTTTATTTTCTTTAGTATAAGTTGAGGGAGTAAATTAGGATATTGATTTCAAGAATCAAATTCGTGATTATGAGGCTGAACTAAATTTTTACCAAACAATAACGCAATTGTAAACCCAATTTCTTACTTTAAAAAACATCAATTTTTTCATCTCAAGGTAAAAAACTAAGGGTTTTTGGAAGAATAGATCAAATTGATAAAATATTTATAATATTAG
Organism: Sicyos baderoa; assembly: GCA_037832685.1. NCBI lineage: Eukaryota > Viridiplantae > Streptophyta > Magnoliopsida > Cucurbitales > Cucurbitaceae > Sicyos > Sicyos baderoa. Next base: position 8,768,886 of record JBBMEF010000025.1, read on the forward strand.
ACAAATTTGAAAAAATTTAGCAACCATAATCAAATATACGGTATAAAGTAATACTTTTTATACCGAATAACTAATACATAATACAATATGATAAGTATCATTTATATTGTATATTTGACATTAAATGTTAAATATTTTCAAATTTACCTATAATTATTTTGTAAAATTGGACTATCGAATACAATTTCCCAAAAAAACTATTACCATTTTAAATGGTCCTCGATAAACTCATGAGTAGATTTGACGAACGATGTTTTGGTATATGTATGTGTTGATATGTATTTTTAATTTTAAGAGTTTGATTTCATTTTTTTTAATATTTTTATACTCCAGAGAAACTAATCATAGAAACAAATGTCAAATTTTTAGGAATTAGTTAGAAGTTAATTTTATTAAAAATCTTTTATTGAAAAGGTTAAAATATTTTTAAAATAAGAGTGATAAATTACTCCGTTTATTATCAATTAATTTTGAAATAAATTCTATGTTATTTAATATAATATCAAATTTATTAAATTCAAATAAAAATTAAGGATTTCACTTTATAAAAATAGGAATATCTCAAAGTTCATATAAGATTGATTACCTACTTCATTCATTATTAATCAATTTTAAGATGGCCAAAAGGAAATGTATTACAGTGATATTATATCACATAATAACTAGTTAGTTAAAGAAAAATCTTAAAGATGAAATTTGTTGTTATCTAATAAATTTTAAAATTCCAAATTAACATGTCAATTTTAAAAAATTAAATATGTTAGTTATGAAAATTTTAAAACCAAATAGAAATAAAGTTCTGACCTCAGGAGTAATTTGTTCAAATTTGTGGGATTTTTCATGTATAACAAAAATTGGCTAAAAAATTGCATCACAAAACTCAAAATAATTGCACATATGCCTCAATAACTAGTGATTGAACTCAATCAGTTAGCAAACTGAAAGTAAGTTCAATCACTAGTTATTGATTGAGTTCGATTAAGTTCAATCACTCAGAATTTTGGTATAAACAAATTTTTGATAAAAAATGTGCTATAATTTTAATAAAGAACCCTAAAGTTGGTATACATAACAAATTTCCTTAAATTATATCATATCTGAGTGAGAATTGAGAATCCTATATCATCATATCTTCAAATTAAATTACCCATGTCAGAAAAGAAGAAAAAAAAAATATATATATATATATATACACACAAAAACAACACAAAATAATAATGAATATTGGCAACTTTTTAGCATGATTGAGTATATTATTAATCATTACATTAATCTGCAAACCCAAAACTAATAAACAATATCATCTACATAAAGTACTCAAGCACCTTCAATATGGAAAGTGAAACATCCTCACTACTATAAATATAGAAAATAAAACTTAATCAAACTCACAATCAATGCAAAACAAAAAAGAAAAAAAAAGGATCAAAAAGCAAAAAAGAAAAAAAGAAGGATCAAAAAGCAAAAAAGGAAAAAAGATAGAGTCCATGATATGAAACTTGAATTCATTCAAAGAGAGTTGAATCATTGGAGAGTTGAAGATTCTTCTTGATTTGATGCTTGAGAATCAATGGTGATTTATCATCCTTTTGAAGGATCAAGTTTCTTTTTGGATCATCACCATGATCAATTTTGAATGTCACACTTGCCCTATTCATGGCTTCATTTGAAGAAGAAGAAGATTTAGGGTAAAGAAGATCAGTGGGGAAGAAATTGTATTGAAGCCCAGCCATGGCAATTAAACCCTAAATAAAAACCCTAATTTTCAACCCAAAAAAGGATTTTTTTTTTTTTTTTCTTCTCTCTTTTTTTGTGTGTGCAATTGGAAATGAAAGTTCAAGCTCTTTATTTATAGGCAAAAAATTGCGACACGTGGTTGGTTGTGATTTGTGGTCTTAAGAAGGGTTTGGAGATTTTTTTTCATAAAAAATAACCTTTCCTATTTGTGTGTGTCCTTTGGAGATGTTTAAAAATGGTTTGACCTAGAAACCATATTTTGTGGCTTATATTTTATGACTTTTTGAAGAGAGAGAGAGAGAAATAGTTAATTGAAGGGCAAATTCATAAAGTTTTTTTTTTTTTTTTTTTTGGGAGTACAAATTCATAAAGATTTTGATTATTGATGGATTTGAGGTCATGTGATGGGTGTTGGAAAAAGAAGCTTTGGTGAGATTTATGAATAATGTTTGATGGAAATTTGTTGGTAGGACCAATTGAAAAAGAGAATTTACACTCTGTAGCAAATTTTTTACACTACGATAGAATTATAGCAACTTTTTAAAAATATTGTAAATATAGTTTTTATAGACTCTATCAAGCATTATTGATGGAGTAGACACTATTGATGGAGTCTATAAATCTGATTTTGCTATATTTACAAATATTTTTATTATTTTATTATTTATGCAATTTTTTTGCCTTATTATAATATACAAATTCCCCCTTGAAAAATAATGTGAAATTTAACTAATTTATCGTTTTATATGGTTGGCAGGGAAATATTCAACTTGGTGGGGTTAAAGTTATATTCATGTTACCTAACTTTATATATATAAATTTTGCCTCCAACTCTTCTATAAATATTATCATCCAACCGAGTTATTAATTGCAAATCCTTTATTAATAACTACATTCAAATGAGTTATTACTAAAATTTAAATTTTTAATCACTCAAAATAACTTCTCATTTATGATCGCCCTATAACTCCAAATCTAAACACTTTCATACTATCAGTGTTGGACTACATTTACTTTTACACAATCTTTTTAAATTGAACTCAAAAATAAAAAGAAAACAACTTTTTTTCCAATTCTTTTTAAAATAAGTATTGGAAAAATTACATTTTAGTCCATAAATTTGAGATCTAATTTTAATTTAGTTCTTATATTTACTTTTATCCTAACATTTAATAAGACTAATTTTTAGTCCGATATGTTTTTCTTAAATTTATTTTTCTTTTAAAAATTTAGTTTACCTGAAATCTACAACAATTTTTTCATTAAAATATTAAAATTTAAAATTAGTATAATCATCATTGTAGTCAATATTATTTTATGTAACTAAAGATTCTATTATTTAAGAAAGTAATATAAATATTATTGAAATGTAAAGTGCTCATTTAAAAACATATAAAGATCAAAATGAAATTAAATCTCAAACTTAAGAATAAAAAGATACATTTTCCAATAATATATGCCATGCCAAACTCATTTCTGAAAAAATAGGTATGTTGTTGTCCATCTTAATGATTTGTCTTGTTAGGTGTATATAACTAATAGTGCTACCAAACTTCTTGAAGATGTGTGCTTTCTTCATTTTTTAATTTTGCCAAGTTGTAGAAATCTTTTCTTTTAATTTTGGTAGACTTTGAAATGAAGTTTTCTATCCAAATGTGATATAGTATTTATTTTTCTAAAAATCCAAGGGTGTAAATAAGACCATCTTACCTAAATAAGAAATTTTCAAATTTGATGGGTTTTGACAAAATATTAGAAGTGGATTTGTCTCACATCGGAAATATGCAAGGTAGTGTGGTGTGCTCCAAGTACTATAAAAGGAGCATAAGACTTTGGTTTCAAAGCATTTTAGTCAGAAACACTTTAAGCTTTGTGTACGGACTCTAGTCAAATTTCTTTTGTGTTCTCTCTTGGAGAGTGGGGTAAAGGGTGAGAGTAGTATAAACTTTGAAGAGAGTGTTTATTTTCGGCTTATTCCTACATTAAGGAAGGTTTTTTCCAACAAGATTGTGTTATGAATTCTTACAAATGTATACATCTCTTGTTTGTAAGATCATATAATTACTCTAATTTGTAAGTTAACTTAAATTTAGTTATGTTTAATTACTCTTATCTCTTATAGTCTATGTTTATCACGCATCTTCTTTATTTTGACAATAATTCTAGTTTCTCATTTAAATTATATCCTCACAATTAAACATAGACATTCTCGATTCTCAATAATAAAAAAAAAAAACACAAAAAACAAAAACAAAAAAGACATAGACATAGACATCCTGGTTAAAAAAAACAAAAACAAAAATAGACATTTAAATTCGAAATTCAAATTTCTAACCTTTTAAATTGGTTCAAAATATCAATTTATCTGTTCAAAATGTGCATTTTTGCTAATACAAATTTACCAAAGGTTGTAAAAACCAAGTCACTTATCTAATGAAAGTATTACTTGTATTTAGTAATTTATAGTTCAACATGTTAATGTAGAGATTTTAAACATTTGACTATGTAATCGAGAATAATTAAGTGTAACATATATTAAACCAAATGACACATTTTTTTTTTTTTTTTTTTTTTTTATATTCGTGACTGTTCGGGCAAGTTTGCGCGCACCTCGACTAATGTTACGGGGCATACCGCCTAACCATGAGATTTGAACTCATACTCTTATGCACTCCAAGATCTCCTTTGACCAATTGAACCACCCCATGATAGTTACCAAATGACATCATCAATCGCAAAAGACGATGTGTTTGCCAGTGTATAATCAGTAGAAACAGAATCAAACTTACAAAAACGTCCAAAGAATCTTTCAGATAAGTAAATGGAACAAGAATCAACTATACTCTTCGTGTGGATTATGCAAAACCAAACACAAGGTCGATGATCTTAATAAGTCTCTCTTCCTAAACCTCGACGAGAACACATTTATCGACCATCTACTTCGACACAAATTGAGCAGTAGTTCTAAGTCTCGTATTCTCTTACGACATAGTACCTCTGAAAAACGTGTCTAACTACCAACTATGATATTTGAGTGCATAAGGTGTTAATTTTAAATTTCATGGTCGCCACCTACCTAGGAATTAATTTCAAATTAATACCCACGAGTTTCCTTGACATCCAAATGTTGTAGGGTCAGACGATATGTCCCGTAACATTAGTCGAGGTGCGCTTGTGCACGCAAGCTGACCCGAACAATCACGGATATCAAAAAAAAAAAGGAAAAAAAAAGACTACCAACTATGATACCTATGTGGGTTAAGGAGCGCTATACATCCAACACCCATTAATTAGGCATAGTTGAAAATCATGACACAAGTGTTTGGGGCAAATAGAATGAGAATGGTTATGGACAAAATGATTATCGTATTCACGTTTGGACCACCGAGAGTCATTATTCTATAATCACATTTTTCCATAACCACATTTTATTCTCCTTATTAGGGGTGTACAAATAACCCGACAACCCGAAAAACCCAAACCAACCCAATTTGACGGTTTGAATTGGGTTGAATACATAAATGGGTTGGGCTGAGTTCGAAATCATGAAATTTTAATGGGTTGGGTTGGGTCAAGGGTTGACCTAAAATCAACCCAACCCAACCCGACTAACCCGAATTTATCATTTAGTTTAAAAAATATAATTTTTTTACTTATAACATAATTGTTATGTTATTTAATTATTTATATTATATATATATATATATATATTTTTTTTTTTTAATTACTATTGTTAAACTTTTTATTTTTTAATTTTTTTAAACTTTCAACCTATTGATGAGGTTTTGAAGTTAGCTAAACTTGAATTTTGCATTTGCAATAAGAATCTACTTATACTAATGTTCGTCCTAAGTTTATAGGAAACGAAAAATATGTGTTAATTGTAAATCTATTGAACCCGATAACCCAATCCAACCCAACCCGAAAATAAAGGGTTGGGTTGAGTTGGAGAATTGACCAACCCGAATTTTTGCGTTGGGTTGAAAATCACCCCAACCTAACCCATGTTCACCCCTACTCCTGTCCTTATAACCATTTTTTATTCTTAACATAACTATTTTTATTTTTTCCGTAACTACTTTTCACTCTTACCATACTCACTATTTTATTTTCTTCATAGTTATTCTCTTTACCCTAAAGCTCAAACACAAGTATTCATTATCCCCATAAATATTTTCTTCACTCCAAACATAAATAATTATTCTCCCACATATTATCATCATTCTCATAATCCTTAGTCAAACACCCCCTCTGAACCCAATTCCTACTGACTAGTGGTAGTGGAGCAAATACATTTTTTTTATGACCTGAGAACTTAGAGCAAACACTCCTTTAAATGCGTGAACACTACTTGATTCATCCCTAGACTACGACACTGAAATACATCAAATGAATAGAGACACGGATGAGAGCGAGGTACATTTCAAACACAAATGCTACAAGAACTTTTTCTAAAGGTGCAAACCATTACTCTAAACGACAATGGGACAGCTACAATCATATGAAGGAAACTTCAACACAAAATCAAGAAGATTCACAATCATATAAATATCAATTTGTTAAGTTGCCAATAGCTTTAACAAGCACAATAAAACTAACACTAGAAATATTAACAATGAAACACACTATATTAAAATAATAGATAAATAGACGTTACAATACCGTACCATAGCCTTTCGAGAGGGTTACTCTCTCCCAATGTCTTTAGCAAGACAGCCAATATAAAAATATCCCTATCCTTTTAAGACTCCACTCCCCTATTTAAGCACAATCCTAAAAGCTAATTACTACTATACCCTTACTAATATAATATTAATATCCTAAATCCTTGGGGGCTAACACAATCTTGAGATAGCTAGGCAGGAATCACTTAAGTTTTATACAAACATCTCAAGAGAAGACATGAACAACTGTGTATCACAAAAAGCAATCTGCATATAGCAATCTCCCATCATTTTATCTCCATTGCAATAACTGAAGTCATGTATTTCAGAGAGATTATGCCTAAAGAAGAATGGTGCATCAAATGGAAATAAGGAAAATAGAATAAGATTCATTCCCTAGAAATTTGAACATGAAAAACAGATGAAGATTTGTTTATGGTGAAATATCCCCTTTTGGTCCCTAAACCTTCTGGAAAGTAACAATTTAGTTCCTCAATTATTGGTCTTTTAGGGCATTTACAACAATTATTGAGCATAAAAGATTTGATCTCAAGCAGATACCATGTGCATATATGTTGACAGGTAACTTTTGAAACACTTATCTTCTATGAGGAATTATATAAGGTGTGAACTAAAAATATCATGAAAAAAAGATGCTGGCTATAAGCTATAGCTAATTCATAACATTATGAGCAATCATAAGTAAATGTGAAGATGCAAGTGCATCAGTATGATGATTAGCTTACAACACAGTAACTCTATATTCACCTTATTCCCTATCCTTTACCAGATTTCCGATCATGTTTACCAAAGGCGGCGTACCCTTTGCCATGATTTCCAACCTAGAGGCATTAGATGCGTGAGAGAATAAGGAAAGCCCGAAGAGTAAGAGCTCGGGAAGGAACAGTCGTGATGACAAGAATCCATGCCAATAACGAGGTTCAAGATCAAAAAATGCATCAAAAAACCTTCTTGTACCCTTTAGATCAAGCTTCAACAAAATATCCATCCCAAAACAGAAAAATTCCCTCTGCCTCCTCCTTTCGATGGGCCATAGATCTTTCCAAACTTTAGAGGATATCTCATCGCCTGCAAAACGTCCATCCGAACCAAGGTACCGAACTATTGCACTGGCAACAATAGGTGCTGCTGCTAGAGTTCTTGCCACCATGTATCCGGTCGAAGGGTGCACCATCCCAGCCGTTCCACCGATTCCAACAACTCTTTGAGGAAGAACTGGGAGTGGTCCACCCATGGGAATGACACAATGCTCATCCTCTTCAATGCTCTTCACTTTTATTCCCAAATGCTTCAATCTTGCCTCCATTCTTTCCTGAATATCGCTCATTTGTAATCCAGGTCGAGCTACCAAGGAAGTTTCCTCCAGAAATATACGATTTGATGAAAAGGGCATTGCATAAAGAAATGTGGGAATTTTGTTATTTCTCTCCTTCAAAATCATGTTGTTGTTTAGATGAGAATCCCTCCAGTCCATAAACACCATCTTATCGACGTCGAACGGATGTTCCTCCACCTCAGCTAAAATCCCATATGCTACTTGGTAGCCTGGATTGTAAGGCTTATCATATTGAACAAGGCATCGAGAGAAGCCAGTTGCGTCAAGAACAACGGCAGCTTGAATAGTTACACCATCATTACAAATCAACAAGGATTTGAACTCCTCATGTATAACTTTAATAACTTTAGCTTCATGAAACTTAACACCATTAGAAATACACTTTTGCAACATTTTTGACTTGAGCTGCTTTCTATTAACCCTCCCGTAAGGTCGAGAAAGATCTTTCGTGGATTGCTCATTGGTGAACACAACAGCACCCGACCAAGTCGTGTCGAGGCAATCGAGCAAATCCATGGCCTCAAACTCATCCACCCAAACCCCATAATTGTTAGGCCAAATCAACTTGGGAGATGGGTCAATCGAACAAACCGAAAGCCCTGCCTCAGAAACCTGCTGAGCAACAGCAAGCCCTGCTGGACCACCACCGACAACCGCGAGATCGACGACGAGCCCTTTCGACGGATCATACAAGGGAAGCTCAACCTCAAGATTCTCCTTCTTGGTCTCAGGAACAAGCTCCAAAAGAGCACTACTTCTGACATGAACACAACCCCCTTTCTTCCTCTTCCTATGACCAAATCCAAATTCCTGAGTCTGAAACTTTGCAGTCCTCACACCATTCAGCTTCTCTGAAACCCCATGAAAGGGTTGCAGAAAACCATACTTGTTATTGATTTTAAGCAAAGTATCCATGGATTTATAAAATGGTCAAAACCCAAACAGGAATCCAACAAATACCCAATATCCAGAAATCTCAGACAAATCTAAACAGGAAAACGATGAATCGAAATGGGGTTCTCAAAATTTTGAAGAAAATCCCAAAAATCCACAGAAATGAGTGTTAAACATCAAGAGAGGAGTGATTTGAGACCAACCTGAGGGCGAAAATCAGCTCCATTTATTTGGTGATTTGATGAACTGAAATTGGCGTCCAAGAATTGAGAATTAGGGGGAAATGGAGAAGATTGGGAGATTGGCAGTGTCCACAGTTGGGCAATGACCCCATTTGCTGTTAATTAATGGTGGCGATAGCGACCTGTGAGTTCATATCTGTCGCTCAATTTGCCTTTCTCTTAACATTTGTTTGATAATGGTTTGTTCAAATAATAATAATAATAATAACAAAAAATTGTTTGATAATGGTGGGTGGGTGTTCTAGTTTGAGGTTTTATGGGTTGTTTGATTGGCAGATTAAAGTAGGATTTAGTTTGTTTGTTCGGTAGATTAAAGTAGGATTTAGTTTTAGTAGTTAAAAATTGAAAGTTGTAGCTAAAAACTCGTTTGAATGTAGTTTTGTGTAGAGGAGTTCGAGTCAAAATTTTGTTTAGATGTAGATTTAAAATGTGTAGTTATTTTTAGTAATTAAAAAAAAGATTAAAAATATATTATTTTGATTGATTTGAAATGAATGATTAAAAATGAGTAGTTAGAAATGATTGAGTAGTTATAAATTAATGATTAAAAATGAATGTTTAGAAATGAGAGTTATGAAGAGAAATTAGTAAAAATTTGTTTGGATATAAGTTTTGAAGCAGGAGTCCATAAATCCTACCTAAATATGTCAAACAAACAAACTACTTAGTCTATTGTTCAAGATTGATTCTTTTTAATGTTGATTTATTATTCCAAATCCCCATTTCTTTGTTTCTTTTGTTTTTGTTTTTTTTTCAAAGCATCAAATATAAGAGGGGAGATTTGATACCAAACTAGAATGAGTAGATTCCACCTTTTGTCTCTTTCATTAGGACTCTAGTTTTAACTAGTTAAAAACAAGAAGAAAAAAAACCCTCCTATGTCTAAACTTTGGTAATTATGTCTATTTAGTCATTAGGGTTTTAATTGGTTCTTGTTTTTAAAATTTTATTTTATTAAATCAGACATTTTAGGGAGTGTTTGAGACAGTTTATGCAATAAAAGGTAATTTTATTCATGTTTATAATTCATCGGTTGACTCATATGTAAAACATTGTTTTAATAACTTATGTTTCGTTTCATTTCACTTGTGCCTCGTTTTAAGATTAGAGTTTTTCTCTTCATCTCTACCCATTCAAGCCTCTAAAAGTGATTATTATTGAAATGTGAGGGGGAAAATGTTCCATTTTGAAATATTTAGATCAAATTGAAACTAAATCTCAAACTTAGAGACTAAAAATGTAATTTTCTTATAAAAATCAATTAATTCGTTAAATTATATACTAAAGGTTAGGATGGTCTTTTCATGTGGGTGCATGTTTTGTTTTTTTTTGTTTTTAGAGGAACATGTGGGTGCATGTTATGGGAAGACCTATAAATAGTTCCCTATGGATTTGATCCCTCTGTTCTTATTTACAGCGTGGGTGCATGTTATGGGAAGACCTATAAATAGTTTCCTATGGATTTGATCCCTCTGTTCTTATTTACGGCGTGTTTATGCCTCCAATTATGTAAATGGTCGAGTTTGTTATAATAATTTGGGCCTCCGTTTATGTAAACGGTCTGGTTAATTATAATAATTGTTGGGAATGCAAATAAAGTGTTGTAGAATCCCACATCGGTTAAATAAGGAGTAGATCTTGAGTTTATAAGGAAAGACAAACATCTCCATTG
>JBBMEF010000025.1:8779551-8798014 GCA_037832685.1 Sicyos baderoa
ATGTTTGCTATTCTTTGAAGTGTTGAATTGTTTTAGGAAGTCAAACAGCATGTAGAGTCTTTATGTGTTTTGTCTTTTAGCTGAATTGGCTAGGAATAAAACCAGCATGTAGAATTGAATGTACTTATTTGCATTTATTCAACCATGTTTCAACAGGGTGGGTTCGTGTTGAAATTTTAGAGTGATCGACAAAAATTCGCGAGAATGCTAGGAAGATGACATGGATCAAAAATGTTTGGTTTTTTTAATAGACTAATTGAAAAAACGTAGGAAATCGTGAGATACTAGTCGAGTTTTTTTATTTTAAATAAAATTATTAAAAAAATGTCTACTATCTTTTAGACTTTAAATCAATGTCCAAAAATAAAATCAAGTGGAGTTACACCATCCCCATAATTAAATGTCTACCATCTAAATCATTTCTCATATTTCAAGAAATTTTATCCCATTTTGTTGTGCTTTCAAGCCTTATTGGCCACCAAACTTCAATCTTCTCCCAATTAAACCTTTACATCATTTCATCCCAAACCACAAAATTATGTTTAGATTAACATATGAGAGGAGATGAATGAAAATTATTAAAAAAATGTCTACTATCTTTTAGACTTTAAATTAGTGTCAAAAAATAAAATTAGGTGGAGAGATAATTACACCATCCCAATAATTAAATGTCTCCTATCTAAATTATTTTTCATATTTCAACTCAAATTATGTTTATCTAAGAAGTTTTATCCCATTTTGTTATGCTTTCAAGCTTTGTTGGCCACAAAACTTCAGTTTTCTCCCAATAATTTGTTCGATTTTTTATTATATGGAATCAAAAGGTTCAGTTCGGTCCATGGTTCGATCAAAAACCAGACTAAATCGAACCGTGAACAGTCCTGATTCATATCAATGTCGAGATCTACCGATATTGATATTTATCCCTCATTACAACAAGACCTCATTTGAGATTCATTGAAAACATAAAAAAATAAATTACATGAAGTAAAATAGCTCCACGTACACTGATAGACCACCCATCAAACATGTGTACCAGCGAAGACGTAAACCTCGCTAGAGCGAAGTATCAGCGAATACACCATCTTCGCAAGCAACGACTCCTAACGAAGACTGAAGTTACGCCAGGACCAAACCTCAGATAAGACAAAGCCTCGCTACTTGGGCCTTGTTCGTTATAAGCAAAGTTAGTTAGAAGTCAGTTAGATATCTTGTTAGGCGGGTATGACAGTTCGGTAAGGTGAATTGTATAAATAGACTAAGGGAGTTAGTTGTTGGGTATGAATAATTCTGTAATGTTGATCAAGGAGAATCAATAAAGAGTTGGAGAGTTCTTTTCTTAGTTCTCTATCTTTTACTTACGTTTTCGTTTCGTGCTCTATCATTTTGGTATCAGAGCATTAGATCCGTATGACTACTAGAATGGATGCGAGAGTGGATTTGTTGGAAAGCAAGGTCGATTTGATTCAAGAATCAATCGAAAAGGAAGCATACTTGAACCGCAAGATCATCAAGAGCGAAATCAAGACGATCATGGTCGAGCAACTAGTTGAAATCAGAGCGGCTATGGCGGAGCAGATTTCGGAAGCTTTGGCCCTTGGAGTTCAAGAAATTATCAGCAAGGTTCGAAGGCAAGAGGAGGAGATGGTGACTGAAATCGATCTCAAGAAAGAGACGGTGACGAGGGAGCCGACTCCGGTAAATTCGTTGAAAGAAAGCAAGCTGGAGAAAGCGTTGGCGCCTGTGTTTGATCTTCAACTGCGGAAGTTGGAAGTTCCAGTCTTCAATGGCGAAAATCCGCAGGATTGGCTTCAGCAAGTTGAAAGGTATTTTTCAATTAATCGTTTGGCCGAATCGGAAAAACTCGAAGGGGCAATACTCTGTTTAGAGGGTGTAGCTTTGAAATGGTTCAACTGGAACGAGAGTCGAAATCCGCTAGCAAGTTGGAGCGATTTCAGAAGAGAACTCGTTCGTCGTTTCCTACCGGTGGAAATTGGTTCGATTCATGAACAATTTTTCGCTCTGAAGCAGGAGGGAACAGTGATTATCGGGCGAAATTTGAAGATCTTTCGGCGACGTTGATTCTGGATGACGAGACAATGATGGGTAAGTTCATTGATGGCCTTAAAGAAGATGTGAAAATTGAACTTCGCATGGCTACTGTCAGCGGCTTAGTACCAATCATGGAGATGGCGGAAAAAATCGAGTTCAAGCAAAGTCATTTCGAAGGCAAGAAGAGCACAAAACCGACGATGCAAGATCTCAAATCACAACGGACTTCATTTTTCCCAAATTTAAGAACTATAACGGTGAATCCAAACCGAACGGTTTTCAAACGGGGGCCGGGGAAACCTTTCGATCCTACTCGATTGCCATCAAAAAGGCTTTCGGACAGTGGGATTCAGAGTAAGAAGGAAAAAGGGTTATGTTTTCGTTGTGACGAACGTTATTTCTATGGCCACAAATGTAAGCAAAAGGAGTTACAAATCATGATCGTTCGCGATTGTGAAGTTAATGACGAACCCGGATTCCAGGCGGCTGAAGTTGAGACAACAAATGAGACGGACGAAATATTTGATGAAGCTAATGAAATTTCTTTTCAGACTTTGATCAAAGAAGGGAACCCGAAGACGCTGAAACTAAAAGGAAGTATTAATGACAGCGAAGTGGTGGTACTGATAGACAGCGGAGCTACCCATAATTTCATAGCTGACACAGTGGTGGAAAATTTGAAGATCAAAAAAGATGAAACTGATGCGTATGGAATAATGTTGGGTACGGGATCGGCGGTAAGAGGAAACCTCGTCTGCAAGGATGTTGTTCTGAATTTAGGCGAAATCTCCATCGTCCAAGAATTTCTACCCATACAATTGGCTGGAAACTTTGGGAAAGGTTAAAACAGACCATAAAATTCTGGAAATGCAATTTCGCGTTGGCGAAACAAAAGTTCTCCTTCGAGGCGACCCGACTCTACTTCGTTCCCAGGTATCTCTTAAATCAATGATTAAAACTTTGAAACTAGAAAAACAAGAGTTTTTGGTAGAGTTAAATGTTTTGCACAAAGATAAATATGCTAGCACTTCGGACGAGAATGAATTACCCGAAGAGGTTCATAATATCCTCGTCAATAACGAAGTTATCTTCCAAAGTTCGGTCGAACTTCCGCCAAGCCGAAAACATGATCATCGAATCACTTTAGATCAAGGATCTAAGACTGTTAGTATTCGCCCTTATCGATATCCTCAGAGTCAGAAAAACGAAATTGAAAACATGGTACGTTCTATGTTATCTTATGACTTATACAAGAGAGTATTAGCTCCTTTTCTAGTCCTGTGTTGTTGGTAAGAAAGAAGGATGGAAGTTGGCGATTTTGCGTGGATTATCGAGCTTTGAACAAAATCACAGTGCCGGATAAATTTCCTATACCCATTGTTGACGAGCTGTTAGACGAATTGCATGGAGCGAAAGTTTTTTCGAAAATTGATTTGACGTTGGGGTATCATCAAATACGTGTTTGTCCGGAAGATATTCATAAAACGGTGTTTCGCACTCATGAGGGTCACTATGAATTCCGCGTGATGCCTTTTGGTTTACGAAATGCTCCAGCGACTTTCCAGGCTTTAATGAATGACGTTTTGAGACCTTTCCTTCGTAAATTTGTTCTCGTTTTTTTTTATGATATTCTCGTCTATAGTTCAAGTTTGAAGGATCATGTCCAACATTTGCAAAGTGTACTAAATACTTTGAAAATCAACAAGTTAGTGGCAAACAGAAAAAAATGCCAGTTCGCCCAAGCGAAAATAACATACTTGGGCCATGTGATTTCTGAGCATGGGGTAGCAGCTGATGACTCTAAAATAGAAGCGATGAAAACATGGCCAACGCCTAAAACTCTTAAACAACTCCGTGGGTTTTTAGGTCTCACCGGCTATTATCAAAAATTCGTAAAGGATTATGGTACGATAGCGTTCGCTTTGATGAACCAATTGAAGAAAGATAGTTTCCGCTGGAACGACGAAGCGTCTTTGGCTTTTGATAGATTAAAGATCGCCATGACGACCTTGCCGGTTTTGAAATTACCTGATTTTTCAAAAGAATTTACTATCGATGCCGATGCATCCGGAGTGGGTGTTGGTGCTATCCTATTTCAGTTACGCTTTACCCTCGCTCCACCGAAATAAAGCTGTTTATGAAAGGGAGTTATTGGCAATTGTCATGGCTGTGCAAAAATGGCGACATTACTTATTGGGCCGTCATTTCATCATTAAAACTGATCAACGAAGTTTGAAATTCATTTTGGATCAACGTTTGATATCAGAAGACTATCGATCAAAAGTGGTTGACCAAACTTTTGGTATATGATTTTAGCATATTTTACAAGCCAGGAATACAAAACAAAGTGGCGGACGCTTTGTCAAGGATTCCAGAGACTTGCGAAATCAACGCAATGACGTGGGTGAAGGGGATTAATATGAAAGTATTAATCGATCAACAAACGGAAGACGATAGTTTAAGAACTATCAGGCGAAATCTGGAAGAGGGGAAGGAATCGTTAAAGCATTACTCGCTAAAACGAAAAATTCTTTATTACAAGGACAGAATTGTCTTACCGGCTTTGTCACCAACGATCCAATTAATTTTGGAAATTTATCATTCGTCCCCGGTGGCCGGACATGGGGGAGTGCTACGAACTCTACACCGCATCCAACGAGAATTTTACTGGGCGGGAATGAAGCAGCGAATACGCCTGTTCGTCAGCGAATGCCCCATCTGTCAGCAAGCTAAGTATTTAGCTTTGTCGCCCGCCGGTCTACTTTAGTCGTTGCCGATACCAGAGAAAATATGGGAAGATATTTCCATGGACTTCGTGACAGGGTTGCCTAAGTCTAATGAGTTCTCCGCGATTTTTGTAGTTGTGGATCGTCTCTCTAAATACGCTCATTATATAGCGATCCAGAATCCTTTTACTGCCTTATCCTTGGCTCAAATATTCGTTCAGGAAATAGTTCGCTTGCATGGAGTGCAGCGAAGTATTGTCTCCGACCGGGATCCTACTTTCACGAGCGTTTTCTAGACGCAATTGTTCAAAGCACAAGGTACAAAATTGAAGTTCAGCACGACTTATCATCCTCAAACCGACGGACAAACGGAGGTTGTGAATAGAAGAATGGAAACATATTTGCGATGTTTCGTTATGAACTGCCCTAAACAGTGGTCTCGTTGGTTACCATGGGCGGAGTATAGCTATAATAAAGCTTTCCATTCTGGGTTAAAGATGTCCCCTTTCGAGGTGGTTTACGGCCGAGAACCTCCAGCTTTGATGACTTATCAATCATCTTTGGCGGTAGCGAATGAGGTGGACAAGTCCCTATTAGAACGCGATGTACAATTGTCAAAGATAAAGAGCAATTTACTTCAGGCACAACAGTATACAACCGAGATAGCGAATGGAAAACGACGCGACATTTCGTTCAAACAAGGGGATTGGGTGTACTTACGCCTAAAACCTTACCGACAAGGTTCGTTGTATCGCGCAATCAACCCAAAACTTTTGCCTCGTTATGTGGGACCTTTCCAGGTCGAGGAAGTTATTGGTAAAGTAGCATATCGTTTGCTGTTACCTTCTGATGTCAAAATACATCCGATGATTCATGTGTCTCAGTTACGTCCAGCGATTGGCCATACTTTCAATGTCACCCCGATTCCAGCCAACATAGCTGCGGATTTTTCCTATATTTTGGAACCTGAGGTTTTGTTGGGGGTGCGAAGTTCGTCTACAAATCCAGCAGAGTTTGAAGTCCTAATTCAGTGGTCGGGAACGTCACCATCTGATTCGACTTGGGAAGAAATGAGCGAGATGATATCTCAGTTTCCTTCGTTTCACCTTGAGGACAAGGTGAAAGTATGGGGGCCGGGTAGTGATAGACCACCCATCAAACATGTGTACCAGCGAAGACGTAAACCTCGCTAGAGCGAAGTATCAGCGAAGACACCATCTTCGCAAGCGACGACTCCTAACGAAGACTGAAGCTACGCCAGGACCAAACCTCAGATAAGACAAAGCCTCGCTACTTGGGCCTTGTTCGTTATAAGCGAAGTTAGTTAGAAGTCAGTTAGATATCTTGTTAGGCGGGTATGACAGTTCGGTAAGGTGAATTGTATAAATAGACTAAGGGAGTTAGTTGTTGGGTATGAATAATTCTGTAATGTTGATCAAGGAGAATCAATAAAGAGTTGGAGAGTTCTTTTCTTAGTTCTCTATCTTTTACTTACGTTTTCGTTTCGTGCTCTATCATACACCAATCCAAAAAAGTATTTTAATGAAACAAATAAAACATAAGTTAATTGATCGAATCCAAAATTTTAAATAAATATATTTAAATCCAAACAAATTTGTGATTGTCTTCTAGGGTCTGTTGGTGACAATTACAATTTGTTAGGATTGAACTTAAACTATATGAGACATGGAACCAAAACAGGAAATAGGGTTGTCTACAAGTGAAACTGAAGAGAATTCAACTTGACTTGCACAAGCAATGAAGAATTACATCAGAAGGTTTTCTTTACCTTTGTTGTAAGTTATGTTGAACATACTGACTGAGGAAGGCAGGCATACACTATGATAATAGCATGGAAAACCTCTCTTGCTATACAGAGAAGAAATCATCATCAATTACTGTGATTACTGATTACAAGAACTTAAGAAATAGTAAAGAATTACATGAAATTAATTCACACCTCTAAATGGACCGTAAAGTTATGTTGGTTGATAAGGATTCAACAGCTAAATGCTCTACCTCGATACCTTTTCTTCTCTAACCTCTAATATCACTTGACATGATTGTTGTAAATTTAAGGCTGTCCTACAAAAATGACCTCCAATAACTTCTTTGTTCAAACTTGAACTTGAGTTACGCCCTTCCAAAGCATCCGCTCTCTATGCAACACGGCGATTATAGCCATCGCTTAGTTACCTGGGTTGACGACGGATGGACCGGAGGTGGGGTCCTTGCATTTCTAGTGTCTAATACATTTTGGTCATCTGCACAACACAACAACATCAGGCTCAATATCTTGTAGTCCAGTCTTTGACAGCAATGAATACCTTCCATATCTATCAATGTTTGAATCAGTTGTACTAACTTGGGTCAGTTGGTTTCCCTCCAAGAGATGATCTTCGAGACGTGCTCGATCCTGTCATTTGAATGCCAGTTAATGATTGCCTTCTTTGCATCCTTGAGTTAGCTGTGAATGGTGATGATATGTCAAGATTAATATTACATGTAGCTTGCATTGGAGTTGGAGTATGTGATTCTATCAAATTCTGTCGGTTCCTGCAACATTGCCCAAAAGAGTTTAATTCATTTCTATAAACAAACAGAAGATAGAGTATGAGAGGCCATGTGGTTGAAGAACTCAAAAAATAAACAAATATTATTATCCTTTTAGGATGCATTTTGTGTAGAGCTCTCAACTATGAAAAATAACTTAGATAGAACCTGCCTCTTCTCAGAGCCATTAATCAGCTTCCCAATGGTCCTCATGGATCTTTTTATTCGAGATCCTTTTCCATCAGCTGTACTACTGGTCACATTGGGCGTGTGTTCATCGGTCGGAAACATTGCATTGCTTTGCATTTGATTCTGAATGTCATTTCTAACACGCTTTGGTTGTTCAGGTGTTTTTAGTGGCTGCAGGTTAGGAATTCGAGTACCTTCAACGTCGATTGTACGCTTCTTCTTCATGTAACTAGAACCTGGAGGGCTTCGAGGAGGAGCTTTGAAAGCAACGGCACTACTACTGATGCTATGAGAAACTCTAGAGATTGTTTCTGAGTTTTGAATCATGCCATATTTCGGATTCTTACTTCCATCTTCCAGTTGCTTCACTAGTGAACCATCGTTTTTAATACATTTTGGACCCTCCAAACTCAATCTTCTAGAGCGCACAGAGGGTGTCTTTGAGCCCTTTCCCATCTCTTGTTTGGAAGGCAACTCAGTCTTAGCAGAGCTGCAATTCTCAATGCTCAACCTTCGAGTTCGAGGGCGTGGAGGAGTTCTCTCAGCCACTTGTCTTGGTGATCTAGGTTCTTTTGATTTATTGGTCAAGATCTGTTGAACTTCATTGTTAGCTAGAGCTTTCTTCAGACTTTCAACCTGCATAGTGATAAGAACAAATAATCTCATCACATGGACTTGGCATTGCCGTAAGTAATATCAAAAATCACTTACACACATTCAAGTAGGTGGCCACTTTGGGATAAAAATAATTCAAATGTATAACAAAACCTTTGATGAAAATCATCCCTTTCATGGCAAATTTGGGGTGATTTTGATTTTGAAAGGGTTAAAATTAGGCACTAAACGAGACTCGACGGCTAGCTACATTTATTTTACATGGATAAAAACCTTTATGGAGTAAATCATATTTTTAGTCTCTCATGATTTTATCAATTTATTTTTATTCTTTAAAATGCTTCAGTTTCATATATACTTCAAATTAACATGACTACCAACATCTAAAATAGCCCAGCACTGTCGATTTCTTGGTATAATAACATTTAGAACGGTAACCAAATTAATAGGTATGAGGACGGACACAAATTAGAGGTAGTGATAGTGGGAATTAGTTGCCTTGAAAACATACCTGAGCCTTGAGTTGCATAACTTCACTGCTTTCCTTGTTCAAGCGAGCAGCACCAAGTTCAACAGTCGAAACACTTTGAGCAAACTTCAAAGTGCTTAAAGTCTCGCCAAAAGAATCTTCTTCCGGACTTACATGTGCAAACATTACTGTTTTAGCATGTCCACCTGCAGAGCAAATTTCAAATGAATCCTTGTATTATTAGGTCAAATGATTATCATATATATAAACTTCTCAATGGAAAGACTTATTTTAGAAATTATTAGGATTTAAGGTAGGTTTGATGTTTGGTTGTACACATTGAAAAGTGTATTTTTGAAGTACTTGATTGGGCAAAAAACAGGTAGTACTTTCCAAAAGGATTGAACTCATCACTTTATGCACTCCAATGCCCTCTTTGACCAATTGAGCCACTCCATGATGGTTTAAAGCACTCATATGTTAATCCCCACTTGTTAATTTTCTTCGACATGGAACAAATGTAATACTATTCTATCGAATCCAACATCCCTTATATTAATCATAACTAGAAAGCACAAAGGCAACCTCCATCACTATTAATATTGAAGAAAATATCCTAAAAGAAAGTGGCAATCAAAGAAAATACTGTAGGTACCTAGAGAATCCTGCAAGAGAAGCGTGAGTTTACTGTTTCTGAAAGGAATATGAGAATTCTTATGAGCTAAAGCCATGATCACATCTCCTAAACAAGAGAGGGACTTATTAATATATTGCGCCTCCTTAAGCCTGTCTCCTGTAACCTCAGATTTGTCTACCCTTTCGCTTCCTGCAAGATCTACCAAATGCAGACAGCTGCGAATGGTGTTCTCAGAATTGTCCTTTCCATGAACATAAACAGTCAAAATGCTGCACACAAATGAAGAATCATCATCTCACATCCCTAACATGATTTTTTGGATAACCAGCTAGCAGATCTTTTAACCTAAATATTGTAAACAAATCTAACTAAATTTCAATTGAGAGGGTATTAAATAAGTTAAGACTAAACAGAAGCAATATATACTGAATATTACAAATTAAAATTTTAAAGGATGAGCATGCTACAATAATTGTGAAAGGCCCCCGTTGATTATTATTAGTATTTATTAGGATTTTATTATATTTGATTTGTTGCCATATTTAATCATTATGGTTAGAATTAAGTTTTAGGTTTTATTATAAATAGGGAGGGTTGGGTAGTGTTTAGCATCCAATTATTAAATGAGTTATTGTAGAACTTCTTTCGAGAGGGAGGTTTAACAACAAAACTTGGTTTGATCTTGGATCATATCAATTGGTAATCATGACCATGAATGGAAGTGATTGGGAGTTTGTTCGTGAAGTACTCCAACGTATGAAAGCGGAAGAATCAAGACAACGTAGAGAAAGAGAGATTGGAAGAAAAAGTGACGGGTAGGGTTTTGACACCATCTCCACCACCTCCGCCGCTGTCGTCCCCACCTCCACCTCCGCTGTTGTTGTCGTTGCCTCCACAGTCACCGCCTCCGCCACCACCAACTTCGTCGTTTTCGCCACCAACGCCGCACCACCACCGCTTCTACCATCACCACTGTTGCCGTCGTCGCTGCCTCCTCCGCCGCCGCAAAAAAAAAAAAAAAAAAGAATTTTTATTTTTATGTAACACCTTGAGGACAAGGTGGCTCTTTGGGGGGAAAATATTGATACGATCCGGCCCATTGATTATTATTAGGATTTATTAGGATTTTATTATATTTGATTTGTTGCCTTATTTAATCATTAGGGTTAGAATTAGGTTTTAGGTTTTATTATAAATAGAGAGGGTTGGGTAGTGTTTAGCATCCAATTATTAAATGAGTTATTGAGTGGTTTATTGTAGGACTAGAGAGATTCTGAGAGGGAGGTTCCAAGACCTAACAAAACTTGGTTATCTTTATTAATTTATATAATCTTTTACTTTGATATAATCTAGATCCTGGTACATATCAAATTGTTTACCTGTGTGAGCGGCTACTTCGATTGTTCATAGCAGTGAAGCTCACAGCACGATTTGACTCTCCTAGTTTTATAAGATTGAGAACATCAGCGGTTGATTTCACAGAATGTCGGGTTGCATCTGGAAGGCTCAAGCCAGTGTCACTAGTACAGCTTCGAATCTCTAATTTATTATTAGTTAAAGATGCAAAGCCAAACGTAAAGAATAGTATCACACACACAAAAAACTAAAAAGTAAAAAAAAAACTGAGCCCATAGATCAGAGAAGTTTTCACAGTAAAATAAACGGTAGGCAGAGTTATCAGTAATAGGCAGTTTCCTTTTTATGAGAACAAAAGTAATTTCATACTGATGAATCAAATAAGGAAATATTCAAATTCAAATACAAAAAAACAAACTCACAATAAATATGCTTTTTAAAGTAACAAAATTCAGGCAGATTAGAAAAGTTTTGACAAAATAAAAATAAATAAAAATTGGGCAAGGATATTTGGTAATCGATGACTCTGCAACAAGAAGGTCTCGTACTTGTTCATTGTAGATTTCCACCATTTGGACATTGATTTCATAATCTATGTCCTTCCTAGTACTCTGGATCTGAAATAAATCATTAAGAGCTAGATAATTCATTCCACAGTCTTTGTCAGCTCCACCAGATGGACCATTCTGTCAACATATAGCATACTTTAGAAGGAAGAGCTTAATCAAGGAATGAATAATCATTAGTGATTGAAGTAAGAATGAATAATCATAAGTGAACTAAAGTTTTGCATATTGCATTTCTTTTTTCTTATTTATTGGGAAGGGGTTTCCTTATGCAATAACCTGTAAAATACTTACTTCTCTGTTATGAAGCATAAGCCAATTAAATAGAGAAAACTTGAGATGAAATCCGCAAACATGGGTATTCTTACCATGGTGTGCGTTTTTCCTGATCCAGTTTGACCATAGGCAAATATGCAAACATTGTAACCGTCCATGACAGATCTAATTAATGGTTGAATATCCTTAAAAACATCATCTAAACAAGATAAATAAATAAAAACAATTGTCAGCAAACAACAACTGTAACTTTATAAACTACCAAAAACAATATACCTTGCTTTGCAGCTGGGCCAAATACACGATTAAACCGAAAAACTTTCCTTCCAAGCTTTGTGGGTTTTAATGGATCCAAGATCACTAATGAACCATCCTCCCCAATAAATTCAAACATACTTCTCGATGAACAACAGAACGAAGGCCTTACTCTGCAGTAAACTCGAATATTACCTGAATAAAATAACCATAGAAACATTTTGAGTATCTGAAGGTTCTCTAATCAAATTGGTAGTCAAAAGATTTGTTGTTAGGTTTCAATCACTAAGCATACAAACCCTTAAGATCCTGGACCATGTTATATAAGCTCCTGTTCTCCTGAACCACATTATGATAACCAAGAGCAGCATTTGATAGCTCCTGAACCTGAATTACTGAAACCAAACATAGACGACTTAAAATTTTATTGACAGAGTAATGTGTTGAAAGAAAGTATGAAAAAAAAGGAGATTAATACTGATAATAAAAATGTACCTTATGGCTAATTGTGATAAGTTAATGAAAATTTTAACTTTAGAAATTTCACGTGTCACTAATTCAAAATTAAGGAAAAAGTTCTTCTAATTGTGAAATTACCCAAGTCTTTCAAGTCTCTTTGTAACTGTGACTGCAAGTCGTAAAATTCCCCATTCGTTTTAGATAAAAGGGCTTTGAGATCCTGTATTATAGAAAATATATCATATAACAATCAAACTTGTGATGTTTCTCTACACTACACCAGTAATGCATCATTTGCGGCTTCAAATGGGGATCCTCATACTTGAGAATTTGAAGCAATAAAAAAACTGAGAGTCTACAGTCTTAACTAAACAAAATTGATAAATGCAAACTCAAAAAGATATTTAATAAATTCATATTCAAAGGGACAATGAAAAAACTAATTCAAGTAATCTAAAAATAATTAAGGCCTCACCGCTGGTTTCATGCTTTTCTCAAAACCACTTCACATCAGAAAAAAGGTTTACAACAACAAATTTTATGTACTATATTAGATAAGAAAGACAAGAAATTACCAAAAGTTCCCTCTCCTGAGTAGAAAATAGTTTGCGGTGATTGCAGCTTTTCTTTTTGAAGCAAGCTCTGCATCGCTTTAAGGAAAAAAATCATAAGTATCATTAGCATATTTGATAAAGTTGAAACGTTTCAGCTTAGCATGCATATTCGTTACTATGAGGCATAGGCGCCTATGCCTGCCTATATAACCATCATGGGCTGACTTCGTGGTCAAAGGAAATAGAATTCAGGGTGGTTATCTACCTAAAATTTAATATCTTACTTATTTTTGTCAACCAAACGTAGTAGGAAACTAGAGTTAGAATGGTCAAGGTGCGTAGAATGGTCAAGGTGCGCACATGTTTACCCAAACAATCAACAACAATAATAAAAAAGGCCTATGTTCACAAAGTGGCCAACTATTACAAAGCTAACTAGGTAATTGGAGAGGTAAATCAACTAACTCAATAACTAATACATTGGTTTCACTTATGAAAGTTCAGAGTTATAATCAGTACAAAAATATTTAGTTAAAAATAATTGGAGTGGTAATTTGAAATTGACTTTTTGATCGAGAATTTAATAGCTTAACAATTAGAATGATACAAATACAATTATTAGTTGAGAGTTTGACCAATAAAGTTTAGGAGTATAAAGAGATTTTGGTATTTATGTTGATATGCTAATGCAGTTTGGCATCATTTGATGGGTTTTAAAGATTAACACCTGAAGAAGAAAAAAAAAAACAATCTAGTTCAAGAAATGTAAAACATACAAATGATGCATACCTGTGAACTGCCAAGGGACGAAATGTCATCTAAAGCTGTATCTGAACAATCAAGGGGCCTGCTTCTTTCTTTTAATTCATCTTCTAAAACTGTATCTAATTTCTTCTTTTTTTGGTGGAAAAAGGAAGGTAGAATTACTCAGTTGTGATAGAATTTAACTGAAAATGTATATGACGAGGAGGAAATAAAAAAGTGTTGAATTATGTTAAACCACCAATCAACCCAAAAAGTTTAAGTTTGTCGGTTAGAGCCCTACAAGTGGAATGTAATTTTAATTGGGGAGGAAACGACTTGGCAGGGATTCGAACTCAAGACCTCCTGCTCTGATACCATGTTGAATTGTGTTTAAACCACCAATCAACCCAAAAGCTTCTTGTGGGTTGGGGTAAATTTAATTATATCAACCAACAAAAAGAAATTCTGGAACTAAGAACAAGGTTCTATTTTCAAAAGACTTGCAGTTGAGCATTCTGGTTGGAAAACAGATAAAGAAAATAGCTGTAATGTATATCTTCTATGATTGGATGAACTTAGAGTCGAACGATAATGATCATTTGCATCATGCCTAATAAAAAGTATGCTAGATTAGATTCATGTAGTATACGACGATGCTGTGAATGGATGAATACCCCTCTTTCATTCATCACAATTCACAATGAGTGGATCCTTGCAACTGAGCAACTTTGACTTTTTATTTGATTCAACAACATATGAGGGTGGGTGATATGAATACCAGTTCATACATCAGGTAAGTTGAGCTTCTCTTATTGGCCAGAAACTTTGACTTTTATAATATCAGTAACAATC
Source organism: Sicyos baderoa (assembly GCA_037832685.1). Taxonomy (NCBI): domain Eukaryota; kingdom Viridiplantae; phylum Streptophyta; class Magnoliopsida; order Cucurbitales; family Cucurbitaceae; genus Sicyos; species Sicyos baderoa. The sequence continues at coordinate 8,793,855 of JBBMEF010000025.1, forward strand.
AAAATGGGCTTTAAGAAATAAGTACAAGTGTAAGACATTTTCACAATCTAAGCAAACTGACCTCAGAAAAGTATTCTTGAAGCGATTCGCCTGAACAAATTGATACAATCCTTTGTAATAACCTTACTGGATCCTGTATATAAGCTATGAATTCATTAAAAAATCCGCTGAAAGCTAACTCTAGAATCAGTAATAAGCTTTCAATCAACCTTATCTCCTTTTCTTAGAGAAACAAGAAGGTTTCCATCAAAATTTTCCTTTTCCTGAACCAGGCAATCAGCAAGTGACTTGACAATTAATTCTAGACAAAGGCACAGAAAAGACAGTATTAGAGTATGATAAACCCTGTCCAGAGGCATCTGGGACAGTTCAATGGCTATACATTTATATTGCAACTAACAAATCTTTTCCATATACAAAAATAGTAGACAACTTGTTTGGTGTCCAAAGGAAAAAAGTTATATCATGAACCAAATTGTAATAATGCACAATTCTGATAGAATAACCAGTATTTATCGAAAAGGCCCGACTTTCAATCTTAGTTGACTTAGCATGAATGTGCTACAGTTGAATCATAAATTGTAGGAAGGGCTGTTCAAACCTTCAAGTTCGGCAATTCCACTTCCAACAGGGTGTTCTTTCTCGCTCATCGCAGACATATCCAAGCGTTTACAAGAGTCCAATGAGTCTATGAACAAAGGTCTTGGATGCAGCATCTTATTGGCAGAATGCAAAACCAGAGGAGATTTCCCGTGTTCGTGGTGAAATCCATTTCCATTACTCATCTGCTTCGACTCATGAAGAGATTTCAAAGCCAAAACACAATCCACTACCTTGGCCTCAGATGTATCCTGCGAGAAACGCCATGGTTTCATGTTTCAGTAACTCATATCATAATAAAAGCTAACAAACATCCAAATTGAAAAGAAAAAGAAAATACCCTTTCTAGATCTGAGGCTTCAAAAGAAGGCAGATTAAGGTGTTTTGCAGCAACCAAAAAGTTCCTAACATTCTCAAAGTATTGATAGGCAGGCAGTGACTGGCACTCCCACTTAAGTGATTGTGAAGGGTAAGGGTTATCCACCACCTTCAATTAGTTCACAAGAATACAACCGATGGTCAGATTACAATGAAGCCATAACAGGTGTAAAGAAAAACCAATATCAATTCATTGCAAAACCTTGGGCACTGCTCCAGGTTGAATCTTGTTAATCGCATTACACAGAATCAGACCATTCCTCAAGCAAGAAACAAACTCCATCTCCGACGGCTGGTTCGGAAGGCCGAGGGGGCCGACAAAGCTTTCGAGCCACCGGAAGGCCTCATGCCGCCTCCACGCTGTGAAATGAACCAATTACAAACTTAACAATGAACATAGAAGAATGAAATGAGAGAAACGGAAGAAAGAAAGCGAACGAACCGGCTTCTTCGGCTCGCCTGGACGCAAGAGTGAAACTAAAGTTATGGAGTCCAGTTCTTGAAGAATCCTCCATTAAGCTGCTAGGTAGCTTGGTAATGGATACAGAGTCGTGGGTTATGGAAACCCTAATATGAGAAATCGAGCCGTTGCCAGTTGGTGCAGGGGAGTTTAAAAATGGGCTACTGGAATATTTTAAATTTTAAATATAACTTCTTCTTATCAAGCCCTACAAAATCAAGCAACGGCTACAAATACTTCAAACTTCAAAATAATCTTAGTTAAAATATATAAAAAAATTATTAATTTTTTTGAAATAAAGTAAACACGCCCACCCCTAGACCAAACACTAGATAGTAATGTCACATGTGAGTTTTGAACTTAAAACCTTGAATGGACCATATTTTCAAAATTCAAATTTTCAACCACTATATTACCAATTGAGGACTATAAAAATTATTAATCAAAAAATAAATAATAAAATGAGGCACCGATCACAAATATTAAAAAAATAAAAAATTTATAACAAAATGAATATTCTTCTTGTTCACATTGTACTGTACATTTCATTGTCAAAAAAAAAACATTATACTCTTTTTTACGATATGAAAGTTAATGGTGATAAACATATACTATTTGAAAGTTCATACTCTTTGATCACTAAACCAAAGAGATTCAAAATTCATACATAGCCTCTGTCATCTCTGGATTAATCAAATACTAAAAAAGATTAAATTGTTGTTGGAATAAATGTATTTAAAAAGAAAAAAAATCAACTATTGATAGAATGAGTTTGAAAACTAATCATTAACCGCATTTTATCTGGCAATATTTATTTTTAACTTAAATTAATTCAAATAATTTAACTTCTTAAATCTTTGAATTTAATGTCAAACTTTAAAGACAAATTAATAAAATTTCAATGATTTCATAATTACTTTCAAATTAAGATTTTTTTATTTCATATTTGTATAGAAATTATCTCTACTAGTGGCTTAGCGTGGGGCACTTTGGGCATGCTTTCTCAAGTATATCAGGTTCGAGACAAATAGAAAGTGCTTAAAATAGACTTTTTTTGAAGTATTATGAGTTTGGACATTGAAATGTAGTATTAGACGCCGAATATAGTGAGACTCATATGCCAACACAGGTAGCTTAGCTATGCAGGGTTAGTACCTTTGCTTGGCCAGTTAGCTGGAAAAAAATATTGCATCAAAATTAAAATTAGAATTTTGAGTTAATCTCGTGATTTATGCTTTTTGCTTTACTTATTATCAATTTTTAATATAACATTAAACTTGAAAATTTAAAATACATTACAACCAGTCAAAAAATACTACATAATTTAAGCTAACATTCAATGACTTTATGTTAGAAGTGTTCAAATGACTTGACAACCGGAACTGATTCAACCAAATTAATACTCAAACACACACGATTGAACGAGTTGATAAGTTCACCAACCTAAAATTTTAGATTGGTCTTCCTTTACTCAATCCCCATGTACACCCTTACTTTTTATGTATCGAAAAACAAAGGTAAATTGATAAATACATAGAATAAATGATAAACAACCATCATGAAAAAAAAAAAAAAAAATTAACATCATGAAATTAATTATTCAATTAATTCAACAATTAATATTACACAATAATTTATAATTTATAAGTTAAAAGTATAAATATATATATAAAAAATAGTGTACAATTAAATATGTAAGGTATATTAGTCTTCTAAAAAGCTTAAATTTGGTCCATGAGGTTAAATTGCTATTTATTTTGAATACATATCAAGAAATATATTTCTGTGAAACGTTGATCTCGAACCCCAAAAATAGTAGACTATTATACTCGGAAGACAAAAAAAATTGAGAAAAAAAATATATTTTTATTATATGAATCCACTCATTTCAACCTAATTTTTAAGTTTGTTAACGGTTGGAAACCCATTCTAGTAGAGAGAAAATATGTTTCTCAAACGTTGATCGTGAACCCAAAAAATAGTGGACTATTATACTTGAAGACCAAAAATTTGACAAATTTATTTATTTATTTATTACATGAATCCACACATTTCCACCTAAATTTTAAGTTTGTGATCAAAATAAATTTATTTTTTAGAGTTTTCATAATTTTCTCTCTCCTCCTCTGCCACTCTCTGTTTCCTCAACGTGTGTGAGGAAATTCATCAAATTCAGTAAATTTTATTCTTCTCCGCCATTTCCATAATAAAAAAAATATAGAGAGATTTGCATATATAGACACTATTAGAAAGTAATTGCAAATATCTCATATTTGTAAAATATTTGCATAATTAAATTAGACATTTTTATTTAGAATAATTCGAAAATATACAATTACTTATATACCCTCCAAATTCAAATGTGCAACCGTTTTACATTTGGGAAGTTTTAAAACATCCTTTCAACATCTACTAAAAAGGTGGGCATGATTGATTGACGTGGACAAGCTAATAAATGTGGGTTTTTTTTCTTTTCAATTTTCATTTCCGTTCCTATTTGCATGTTATTTTCGAAAAAATGAAAGAAAACATTTCGTATTCAGACGACATAGAAACGATTCTCCGAATTTTCGAGTTCAGACTAGGGTTTTGATTTTCGACGCGATTTCCTGGACATTCCAAAACATACGGTACTTCTCATCGTCCTCTTCTTATGTTCGTTCTAGTCTCGAGATATACTTCAGCTATTTCATAGTTAGTGTACATGTCATTATCATCTCAC
>JBBMEF010000025.1:8806407-8820390 GCA_037832685.1 Sicyos baderoa
AGGGTATTAACCGACACCGACCGCCTAAGGTTGAAAACCGACCGACCGACCCAAAATCGGTCAGTTTCGGTCGGTCGGATCGGTTTTCGGATAATGTATGAACACCCTAACTCATGGGAAATGACTTTACTTATCACTTGATGCAAAAAGACCATATATACTTGCATGTTAAGAGTTGAATGCTAAAGATATCGCACTTAAAAGATTATATTCAATTAGCTTTCCATTCTATTAAAAAGCATAGTCAACACGTATCACTATCATAATCAGTTTCTCAAACACGTTCTTACGTTTGCAAACCAAAACCCTTCCCCTTGAGCTCTCCTATTTTCCCCACTCATTTTTCACCTGACCACCGAGCAGCTGCAATGTTAGTCCTTGATTACATCTATTAAGATCTTTAGGTCCATTTGAAGTTAAAACACAAAGGAGAAACAAAGTGTTTTCTAACTATAATTAATGATGATTACTTAAAAGAAGATTATGGGTTTTCTTTTGAAGTCCAAGAATGAGGTGTTCAAAAAGTTTTCTAATTGGAACTCTTATTGAAAATCAAATTGATACAAGAATCTTAGTGTTGAGGATGACTATTAGCCTAGAATACCTTAATGAACAATTTGCAAATTTGTGCACAAGAACTTGGCATTCAAAGACATTATCTACTATTTATTGCTAGCAATTACTCTAATAAAATGGATTGACACTGAACAATATTTTCAATTACCTATTACCCCATATGTGGAGAAGTTGTCTAAAGCTTATATTATAAATAAAAGTCCAATCCTATTTCAATCAATCTTATTCACCCTACCAATCTCACTTCTTAGAAATTTAGTCATCTTGGCATACATACAATTTTGAGGGACATTTGATGTTTAAATTCAAAAGGGGAATGAACAAATTGCATCTCACTAATCTAATCATCCCCTCTCCAAGAAACCATAACAAGGAGTGCTTGATCAAATGTCCAAGAGCCTATTCCTTAAATTCATTGATACTTGAATTGAACTAAAATACATTATCCCCTTGCACAATCAATTCCGAATTTGTTGATAAACTATCCAAACATATCGTATAATCGATTTAAAACCATCTACACTAAGCTAACCTATGATAAAAAAAACTTTGCCACTACACAAAGCTCAATCATCCCCTCGGAAAGGACCAACTCATTGCAAGATTCTCTCTATCGATAATAAAGTTGAATCAGATAGAATTACCAAATGAATTTTTTACTACTAATCTAAAACAAGACAAGAGACGTATACTAATTTTTAAAATCGAACCCGTAACAGTAAAGTTGAATCACAATACATCTAATCAATTAAGCCAACACGTCAGCAACTATTTCGATAGAGTCCTCCTCTTTTTATTGAAATACAAATAACAATATTGATTTAAACTGAAATTTAAGAATATTGATTAAACTCTTCAATGTTGTCCCCAAATTCTCTCAAAACTCCACATTTTCCACTCCAAAACAGCTCAGTTGAATCCCTCTATAAGCTTCTCTTGTACAATCCATAAACCCCACAAAAATCAATCTCAAACCACTCCAAATGCTCAAACTCCATTCTCTCCGGCGATCCCTCCATTTCCACCACCGCCGCCGCCTCCAAATCCCACCGGGGCCCCCTTCAAATCCCCACCGCCAACTCTGCACTATTTCTCCTCCTCCTCCGCCACCGCCGCCATCGTCCTCTTTCGATTCCGAGCTTCGCAAGTACCTCGGCTATGGCGCCCTCGGCGTCTTCTGCGGCGTGGTGACCTACTACTCCTTCCCTTTCCCCGAAAACGCCAAGCACAAGAAGGCCCACATCTTCAGATACGCTCCTCTCCCCGAGGATCTCCACACTGTTTCCAATTGGAGCGGAACTCACGAGGTTCACACCAGAGTTTTTCACCAGCCGGAGGATTTGGAGCAGCTTTTGGGGGTGGTGAAGGAGGCTGATGAGAAGAAGGCTAGGATTCGGCCAGTTGGGTCGGGGCTTTCGCCGAATGGGATTGGGCTGTCGAGGGCAGGGATGGTGAATTTGGCCTTGATGGATAGGGTTTTGGATGTGGATAAGGAGAAGAAGAGGGTTAGGGTTCAGGCTGGAATTAGGGTTCAGCAGCTTGTGGATGGAATCAAGGACTATGGCCTTACTTTGCAGAATTTTGCTTCTATCAGGGAACAGCAGATTGGTGGCATTATTCAGGTAGTTTTTTTTTTAGGATTTGTGTGGTTTTGATGTTGTCCATTTGCTGATTGAAGTGCATTGTTAGGGTTTTGTGTTGCATTTTGATCTATTTGAAAATTTTAACTTCAGTTCAATGCTATGGCTATATGTTGGATAACATATGAATAGTTGTCTCTCTAGGGTTGTAAATTTGTTTATTTTGAGTGGAGAATTAGGATAACATTGATTTCTTATCTAAAATGGAAAATTGATCTGCTAACTTCCTTTCCATTTGAGTTTGTTTTGAGTGTAGAATTGGGATAACATTGGTCTAGGATGTGATTTTAAAGGCTCATCGAGCTTAGTAGTAGTGCTAGTACCATTCATTCAAGAGGTGAATTTTGAGACGAAATAATCTCGTTTGAAAGAGAAAGGATCGAGTTGTCTACATTCAACGCATTAAGTGAACATTTACCAGGTAGATTGGTTATTTTCCTTCGGCCTTATTTTACTTGATTGGAATCCCTTTTTGTTTTAGTTTGACTCCTTGTAGTTGGGCCTTTATTTTTATATGCCTATTCTTTCATTTATTTTCAACAAAAAGTTAGGTTATTCATGCCAACAAGAGCAATAGCTCAACCGACATGATTGTATGCTCATGACCAAGAGGTCATAGTTCGAATCCTCCCACCTCCAATTGTTGTTGAATTCAAGAAAATGTTATGTTATTCATAAAAAGATTGATTATTTAAATGACATTGCTATTATGTGGAATGAGATGAAAGTTTGGTGTTTTTTTTTCTTTTCTAATTTTTGTTAGTCTTTTCTAATCTCTTTTGATTTTGCAAAAAGAACATCTCATCTTTTCCTTTGATTTTTTTAATGAGATGTTTCCAAAACCTCCTCTGCAACAATGGGTGGGGGGATCCCGATATTGCATGTGATGTTATATCAGATTTTGGTTTAGTGATGTATTCTATTTTCTCGATCTATGACATTAATTTCTAGACACCTCCCGTGTCTCCATTCCTTCGATGTCTCCTAGTGCCTGGCACATGGACGGGCGTGGTTACTCTGGGTATAGTGGAGCAAAGCTCCAATTTCCCGGTTAAAAAAAAAGATGTATTTTCTCCATCTGAGCCAAACCTTTCTTTCTTGGTTTTCACACTTGTCACAATTATGCATCTAGGTTGGTGCACATGGTACTGGCGCAAAATTGCCTCCCATTGATGAACAGGTTATTGCTATGAAATTGGTCACACCAGCTAAGGGTATTATAGAGATATCCAAAGAGAAAGATCCAGAGCTGTTTTATCTTGCACGTTGCGGTCTTGGGGGCCTTGGCGTGGTTGCTGAAGTAACCCTCCAGTGTGTTGAAAGACAGGAACTTGTGGAGCACACATACATTTCGAACATGAAAGACATCAAGAAGAACCACAAGTAATTCTTTACTTCTTAATAATGATAGATAATTTTCTGCTGTTCTATAGGACGCTACAAACTACAGTTTGAAATGGTAGTTTATAACTCATCTTAATTTTTTTAACAATGTTTAAAGGCTGGATTGAAACATTTTTAATCCCAGTATTCTGATAATCTAAAATGAGTTATTTTCTCGGTAACGCATCTATATATATTCAGCTGTAAGGGTTCTGAAGCGGTGTATATGATCCCTTCTTTCTTAATGATGCTTTTATCTAACAAGCATCTCATTTATCTTGTGAATTGTGAGGGAATTACTAATTTTGAAAATCTAAGTTTGTCATTCCTTAACCAGAAAAATATTTCAGCCATTATGGATTAGACTAGTGGTCAAATAAGTACTTTGGAATTTGGAATCTGGAGGTTATGAGTTCAATCCATAGTCGCCACCTACCTAAAAATTAATTTCTTAGGATTTTCTTAACAACAAAATATTGTAGGGTCAGTCGATCGTCTTATGAGAATAGTCGAGAAGCGTGTAAGCTGACTTGAACATTCACGAATATAAAAATCAGAAGAAAAAAAATTCTAACATAATTGAATGGAGGATATAAATATAATATTTTGTACGAAATGAAAATTTCAATAGCTTGAATTTTGGGCTCCTCAAGAACGTATCGTATTTGAAGTTCCAACCAAAGGAAAGTATGTTCAATTCAAATATTTTTAACAATAACATTTAGGGTTAAAGATTCGAACATGCGGCCTTTTGGTCTAGAATACATGTCAATTACTATTGAGCTATGCTCATTATCATACTTAGTTTAGGGCTCCTAATTATACTTGATTATATTTTTCTGAGATATAGTGCAATTATAGTATATTTCACTGGGTTATAGCCTATTATACATGACTATATAGATTTAAATCCAAACTATTGATTCATGTGAGTTGCTGCATAACTTAGGCTAAAACTATATACCTCAAATATTGATTTGAACAAGCATACTCTAACGGATCACGAGTAAAGTTAATCCATTATCTCTACCATACCATCTACTAGACTCATAAATAGGATGAAACCTTACTTAATTTTCATCCACTAAAGTCACCTAACTAATGTTGAAGAATTACACACCTAAGGTCTGAAATTATCTCTATTTGCAGGAAATTGTTGGCTGACAATAAACATGTGAAATATCTGTACATTCCTTACACCGATGCTATTGTTGTTGTGACTTGCAATCCCATCTCAAAAAGGAAAGGTCCTCCCAAATTCAAACCGAAATATACTACTGATGAAGCCATACAGCATGTTCGTGATCTCTATGCGGAGTCTCTTAAAAATTACAGGTTTGTAGCATCTTCTGTTTGAGTATTTTGTTAATTGTTAACAGTACTTTTAGTTTTAGGATACTGTGAATAAGTTGAAATGTAGATAGTTTTATTTATCCTCTTAAATCACTTTCTATCCTTTGTTTTGTTTTCTCTTTTGGTTGATATTCATTTTTAAATTTTTGTTCCTCGCACTGATTTTGAAGTACTCTTTATTTCATCTGATAGCTTGCTTTATCATTGTAGTGCTAGTGATGAAAGGGACATAAATGAGTTTTCGTTTACCGAGTTGCGTGATAAACTACTTGCCCTCGATCCTCTTAACAAAGAGCATGTTGTGAAAGTCAATCAAGCAGAGGCTGAGTTCTGGAGGAAGTCGGAAGGATACAGAGTTGGATGGAGCGATGAAATTTTAGGTTTTGATTGCGGTGGCCAACAATGGGTCTCCGAGACCTGTCTTCCGGCCGGTACTCTCGCAAAACCCAACATGAAAGACATTGAATACATAGAGGAATTGAAGCAGCTTATTGAAAAAGAAAACATACCTGCACCTGCTCCTATTGAGCAACGCTGGACAGCTTGTAGCAAGAGCCCCATGAGTCCAGCTTCAAGCTCAGCTGAGGATGATATATTCTCTTGGGTAATTCTAAACAACGATCTTCTCTTTTTCGAGTTTTAAATCTATACTTGTGCAGCTGTAAGGTTAGCCCTCGTGATAAAATGGGATGTTTTAAGATATTTGTAAGGCCACCGATTTTACATACATACAAGCGGAGGGGTAGAATAGCAAAAGAGAAAGATTACTTAGTTAAAAGTGGGCCCTACGAGATCGTGCTTCTGTGGGCGAGAGTTTGAGGGTTACGTACTGCAGGGTAGGCATGGAGGGGGAGGTATGCCAAATTTTGGCTGGATTTAGATATAGGTCTAGAGGTATTTTTGAAGCATTTCCTTGTTGCGCAGTTGCACTGTCGTTTCAATAGAATAACCCCTGCTAATCTCTGAGTTTCGATTAGTCAGGGTTGATTCCGTTCTCAAGTTATTTGTTGTGTTATTTTGTTTCCTTGGTTGCAGGAGAAGTTGAAACTGAGGTCAATACCTTACAATACCCTACAACTTAGAACTTGCTAACTTTCAACCCTGGTCATTCTTTAGAGTTGAATAATGATTTTTCTTTTTTATATCCGCGACTGTCCGGGCTAGTTTGTGCGCACCCTGACTATTGTCGAGAGACATTCCGCATGACCCTACAATATTTGATTGTCAAGGAAACCTTAGGAAATTAATTCTTAGGTAGGTGGCCACCATGGATTGAACCCATCACCTCTTATTTCCTAAAGTCGTGTTGACCACTAGGCCACCCCATGTTGGTTAGTTGAATTGTTCTTGTTGATCACGAGGAATGCCTTTTAGAGTTGGGCTAACAATTTATACTCTGTGCTATTATGCATAAAGGGAGAAACATGAGATATCTCTTAAAACGCAGCGAAAGAGTAAATACAGTGTCATAAAGTTTCTTGTTTTATACATCAATGAAAATTTCTCGTTACCTATCAAAAAGAAAAAAACAGTGTCATAAAGTTTCTCCTAAATGGGTCACATTTTCTGAAGGATGTTGTTGCCTTGTATGGAGATTAATTGCAATAATTTCCTTTCGGTTGAACACAGTTGACTCGACTCGACCGTGGTTTAATCAATGGTTTTTTTATGCCATTAGGTTGGAATAATCATGTACCTGCCTACTTCAGACGCCCGCCAGAGAAAGGAAATAACAGAGGAGTTCTTTCACTATAGACGCCTCACCCAAACACTGCTTTGGGATCAATATTCTGCCTTTGAACATTGGGCTAAGATTGAGGTACCCAGTTTCAAAAATCTTAGTTTTCAAGTGGTTTGCTTCACAACTTCTAAGGCCCTGTTTGATGACCATTTGGTTTATTGTTTTTGGTTTTTGAAATTTTAAGTCTATTCTTACTCAAATTACCTACCATGTGTTCTACCTTTCCTACAATATATCCATATTTCCTTAAGAAAGCATGCGAATGATAACCAACTTTCAAAAACAAAAACAAGCTTTTGAAAGTTTTTTTTTTTTTTTGTTTTCAAATTTTAGTTTGGTTTCTACAAATATAGGTTAGAGATAGATGTCCAAGTAAGAAAAAACATATGGCAAGATAGTTGTTGTAGGTTTAAATTTCAAAAACCAAAAACAAAATTTCAAATGGTTATCTAACGGAGCCTAAACTACTCAACTGCGCAAAATTGGCATGAAAAGTTTACATTCTTTGTTAATTTGAATGTATTTTCAGGTTCCAAAGGACAAGGATGAGCTTGCAGCCCTTCAAGCAAGACTTCGGAAACGGTTTCCTGTCGACGAATACAACAAGGCTCGGCAGGCATTGGACCCAAACAAGATTCTTTCGAATATCAAGTTAGAAAAGCTGTTCGGGTCATCGGAATCAGTCTGAGATGCTCATATGTTCTTAGTGATCAATAAGTTGTCCAGTTGGGTATTTGTCATCACCTGGGGCATTATTTCTTTATTTTTTGGCTATAAAAAGTATACTTGAGGACATGTCAAGTCATAAATTTTCACGTTCACCTATGTAGTTTAAATATATGCTCGGCAGGCATATAAAAAGTATTATTATTTTTTATTTTATTAGATTTACAATAAAATATAATAGGACTCAAATTGGACCACTTGGCTAGGAAGCACGGATACTTCGATTTTAACAAATCACCTATAATTAGTTAACTCTTAAGTTTCAATTTGATCAATTATCTCTTCTTAAGTTTAATAAATGTGACAATTAACTTTTTAAATTAAAATTTGGAAGTTTTCATAGGTATGAGAAGCATAAATTTGTCTTATTAATTGTCTCTTAGAATCCCTCAGATTTCCCCAAAGATTTTCTCTCTCTTCTTCTAATTAACGAGTTATTAGATTGACTTCATGGTTAAATAAATCATTCAAAACTCACAAAATTCAATAAAAGTTGGGCATTGCTTTTAACTTCGTATGGAACCTATGTTTTATGGTCAATAATTATTGTGGATAAAAATTACAACACTCACCCAATTTAAAACACTGTTAGATGAATTTGAAGAGAATAAAAATATTGTTTAAAAGATTTGTCTATCTCTTATCCATTATTCATTCACTCTTTTACCTTTTATAGAATAATATGCATCTACATTCAAAACATAACAAAAATAAATCTAACTCGGTTGGTCTTACATGCACATCAACCATCATGAAGTGACTCAATTGGTCAAAGAGGGTATTGGAGTGCATAAGGTAATGAGTTCAATCCATGGTGACCACCTACCTAGGAATTAATTTCCTACGAATTTCCTTGACATCCAAATTAAACTGTTCTAATAAAACATATTGCACGACTTTATCGTATTTGAATGTTAAAGAAATATATAGAAAATTAAATCATAAATAGCTGGTCATCATAAAATGTACCCGTATAACTCTTAGTTATGTAAGACTCTCTTGACCACTAACTCACTCCCCGTTTTAAAAAATAAATTGACGAGGCTGAAAGAAATGCCACTAATGAAGAGCAATGAAGAATTATATATAATTACTTGAAACTCAAACATTTCTAATAAACAAGAAGAAAAGAATCAAAATATATTGTTGAAAATATACTAGACAAAAGCAAATCTATATGTTGGATCAAAATAATGCCTACTTTCCTTTGGACAAGCAGCCAATATCTCCTCCTACTATATATATATATATATATATATATAAAACTACTAACTATATGGATGATTAGAAAGACCAACCATCAATCACAATCTAAAGGCCAAGGTTGCAAGATTGGACAAACTCCAAGTCATAATCAACATACTTTCTCCAATATGGCTTAAACTGGGGGATAGCAATGTCTAACCATGGCTTCATGTTTCCATTGAAGTGCACAACTGCAGCATTTTGAATCTCATCCTTGCTAATGCTGGGATTGTAACCGAGTCCGAGCACGTGCCATGTCTTGTCGAGCGGCTTCGTCGTCGAGTAAAATGTGATTAAACCAGGAGGCAGTGTCCCCAGTTTCCACAGCGTACGATTCTCATTCTGCACATAACACAATCAATAGTCAGAAATTTTGCCAAAAAGGCTGGCTTGTTATAAAGAATATGAACTAGTTCCTCTTACCATAGTCTGCCAATAGTGATAATCTTCTGTGCATTTTTCCCTTCTCCATGCATCCAAATCGAAGAAGTTCATTCCGTAAGCCCACGCGCATGCCTTGGGATCGAACTTCGCTTTGATTAATGGATGAGAGAAATTCATGTATTGTGCGTATCTATGGAACGAGCCAAAACATGTCTCCACTGCTCCATTTACTTTTCCATTCATATCAATCTTCCATAGGCCAGTCAAGTCCTTCTGCACCACTATGTCATCATCCAGAAACAAAATTCTGTGTAGTTTTGGGTGCATCTCGGGCAAGTAAAACCGCAGATGGTTCAAAATCGATAGATATTTGGGATTCCTGAACTTCATATTCGTCGTGTCCTTTGTTGCATTTTCAACACTGTTCTCGAAATAAAACCTCTGTAAATTTGCAGACTCTAATTGGCGAAGCACTGGAACGTAAGAAGAATTCAGGAACGTGTAATCCTCCACTGCCTTGACTTCAATGTGCGCGCCGTTGTAGTTCTTCAATTTGAACATAACTTGCATTGCCCCGAGATTCATCTTGTCAGTAACAACATGAAACACATGCTTCCATGGCTCATCAGCATTTTTCACAGCGGAATTAACCACCACCGATGCAGCAACTACATTATCCGAGAATATGGCATAATGGTACAGATTTGGATCTTCTATTTCGGGTGGCACTGGCTTTCCTACATCTGAATACTTCTCAGGATTTGCAATTCTCTCTTCCATCAACCTCATTGCAATGCAATGCAAGCTTTTCGGAAGAGACTTCGCAGCAATCAAACTCGAGAAAGCCCCTTGCTTCTTTGCCTTTGACAACAGTTCATTCGCGGCAAAAATAGTATCCTTCAGCTTCTGGATCTTGAGTTGATTGTCGAACGACTCTTTCGCTTCGGAAATCACTTGCCTGGTGACTTTTATACGCTCTTTCACCTCCTTATCAAATTGACGAAGCAGAGCCTCATCTAAAGAAGATGTTTCACGCTCAAACAGACTACGATAAGCAGGTTTGTTATTGAGATTTGTATAGTTCTGAGAAAGATCCGCGAAAACCCTAACAAGCTTCGAGTACTCGAGCTTAAGCCTTCGAGCATAAGAAGCATAGGCGTGAAGCAAATTGCGATGATCATCGGCTTGCTTCCGGATCTGATCCAGCCGCTGCTTAAGAGGATCCGATTTCACACCTAATGGTAACCTTCTGCCTATATTAATCGAACGAGATCCAAAACCAGAACCAGAATCCTAATTTCACACAACAAAATGAACAAACAAACCACAAAATTAAAATCACACACAAACGAATAATCAATAAACAACAAAACAAATCTAAACAATATCTGAAAATCAAACGTTAGACAGTGAATTCCAGAAAATGCATTCACAAAAACTAATCAATTTCAAGCGAACTACCGATTCAGACTAAAACATCAATCACAGCCGGAACGAAACACTCAAATACAAACCACAAAACTAAAATCATACACAAACGAAATTCAATAAACAACAGAAAATCAAATAAAATCTAATTCCAGAAGATGCATTCATAAAAACTTAGAAACTTCAAGCGCAGTACCGATTCAGACTACACTCAAATACAAACCGTAGAACTAAAATGATACACAAACGAAATTCAAAAGCAACAGAACAAATCTAAACATCCGAAAATCAAACGTTCGGTAGTGAATTTCAGGAGATGCATTCAATTTGAAGCGTATTACCGATTCAGACAAAAACATGAATCGCAGCCGGATCCAAACACTCAAACACAAACCACGCGATCACGAAATCAAATATCGGAATGAAAACGCACCGGCATTGCGATTCTTGGAGATTAAGAACAAGAAATGCATCGGACTTACCGGAAGGGGGAGATCGGAAGTGTGAGTGCTAAAGGAGAGGAAGGAGAGAAAGACGAAGACGATGAATGCGATCAAGGAGAGGGCTCTGAAGGAGATGATTCGAGGGTTGTGATTCCGCAGGTTCGCCATTTCTCCCCTCAGATCGATTCAAGGAGAAGTTACGATCACAATCTTATACACAAGAGGAGAGTGTGTGTTATAGTTAAATTTACAGATTTTTTTATATATTTTTTTAGAATATTAAATTTATGGATCTATTTATTAGAGAGTAATTTAAGTGATGTCACCTAATGGGTTCTTGGTGCCCCGTTATCGAGTTGAAGTGATCGTATTTGTAATTATATTAGACAATGACATTATAACACAATGATAACAGGTCAAGAATAATTGTACGAGACCAAGAAGAGCATAGCTCTATTGGTATTGTGTACAATCTAGTAATTATGAGATTATAGATTCAAATCTTCTTCCCCTCAATATTAAGTTTATGTAAGGAGATTTTTCATGTATAACAAAAATTGGTTAAAAAATTTGCATCTATAGCACAAAATTGAAAATAATTGCATATATACAAAAAAATTGAAACTAATCGAGTGATTGAGTGTGATTGAGTTCAATCACTAGTTATTGATTGAGTTTGATTGAGTTCAATCACTAGTTATTGATTGAGTTTGATTGGGTTGAATCACTCACGATTTTGGTATAAATGAATTTTTGATAAAAATGTATTATAATTTTAATAGAGGGTCTTAAAGTTGTATACAGAACAAATTTCCTTGCATTTATAAATGTTATGGATTAATTTTTAAGTTTAAAAATTATAAAATTGAACTTTTAACTTTTTTTTTTCAATCATATTCATCTATATCAATTAAAAAAAATGTTTGATTTATTTATTTTTCTTAAAATTTGAATTTTTCCTATGACAAATATATAAGATATGTTTTGATTTATTAAAAAAATGCTATGATGTGATATATTTATTCAAAAATAATATATATGTAATAGATCGTGAAAAATAATTATCTCCGTAAGATTCCATGTTTTCTAAGGGTTTGAAATCTTTCAACTTACTAAAGTAAATTTTGCCTTTTACAATTGCTTCCATCCAATGTGCTTTTATTAAAGAATAGCAGTAGCTCAATAGCATCAAATATCAATATATACCTAATGATCGAGAGATCTTGGGTTCGAATCTCCACTCTTAATTGTTGTAATCTTTGGAGTCGTATTGTTGCAAAACGAGGTCTAAGCTAGCATGGCCTTTTATTTTGTGATGGATTATGGACTAATAGTTGTAACTTTTAAACGATTTCATGGAGAAAAAATTGGTAAATCTATATATCCATTTATCTTACATACTTTCTTTAGATGATATTCTCTATTCTTTAAGATTGATGATCATGACAATATGAAGCAACTTTATCTTATTTTATCTCATAGTAATTGTTTTCAATGTATCCTATGTGGAATGCTTATGAAACTAACCCTCAAAACTTTAACCCTAAAGACATTGCCTTTCACCTTAAAAACAAAAACAAAAACAAAAAAAAAAAACATTGTGTGGAGTAATTTTGTTGGAGTGATTATCTGGTTCATTTATACAAAATGTAATACTAAGTATTTTTTTTTTTTTTTTTTTTTTTTTGACAAGGATAAAATTGGAGACATTCTTTCCCCTATATTTAAAGATTATATTTTTATTTCCCTTAAGTGGAGACCATTTTTCTTTTGGCATTTATAATTGTAGGTCTCTTACATACTTTTACTTGAATGAAGTATCTTCTTTCGAAAATTAAACAAATGAAAAATTGAACTTCTCTGTCTATCTAGAGATTCTTTAAAAAAGAAAAACTTCAAATCTAGGAGATTTTCATGCTAGTAGTATTAGTTAATAATTTAAAAAGTAAATACTATGATTGTATTAGCTGGTTTGCCCGAGTGGTTAAGGGGGAAGACTTAAGATCTTCTGCACACAAGTGCGCGTGGGTTCGAACCCCACAGCCAGCATATATTGTGATTTTAATCTTATAAATTCCTCGTGAGCTAAACAAGGTGGCGGGCCGGGAATACATTTACCTTTCTCGGTGAATTTTGCGGGGACAAGAATTGATTTTGCTGGCTGTAGGGACGGGGAACACAATCCCTAGCCCTGCCCCGCCCCGTGAACATCTCTACAAATGATCATGTTAGGAAGACACACGTCAATGGGTTAACAACCACGTGATGAAGACGACCAAATGTTAGGTGTACGATTAGATAAACTGACACTTGACCCACATCCCAAGAGGTTTGTATCCATTGGAGTTTTGTGGAGGGTTCAACTAAACTAGATTGCTAACCAATTTATGACATTAAAGAATTTCATGTTGATTCGGCCTGATATCTTTTTTGTCAATAAAAACATGTAAGTTTATGCATTCCTCTAAACTTGAGAAGCTTACATTGCATTATGATTTATATAATTTGTGTGGTACATTGCATTATGATTTATATTTACAAAAACCTTTGTTGCATAGTTTGCATGGGTATGCTTATTCTAGCCAGGTGTTTGATCTAGTTGATCGCAAGTCCATTTCAAACTATTGTTTTTTGTGGTAACTTGAGCTATTAAGGCTCCAAAAAACAGTCTATGATATCCAGGTCTAGCACATAAGTAGACACTACAAGAAAAGAAGCCTATGGCGATGGAGCTTTGCGTCGCCATAGGCTTTGATTTCCGTCGCCATAGCCTATGGCGACGGAAATTTGTCCGTCGCGCCATCCGTCGCCATAGCTCAGTCGCCATAGTCTATGGCGACGGAAATAATGCTTTCGTCGCCATAGGTTGTCTATGGCGACGCATATGCTGTCCGTCGCCATAGGCCTTCTATGGCGACGGAAATGGTTCCGTCGCTGAAGGACTGCTATGGCGACGCAATACGTTCCGTCGCCATAGCCACTTTTTTTTTTTTTTTTTTTTGCATTAAATTTTACAATTACCATAATATTTTAGGTTGGTTTATATGGTTGTAAATTCATAATT
>JBBMEF010000025.1:8820490-8835324 GCA_037832685.1 Sicyos baderoa
TTGAGAGAAAATAGGCTTAAATTTGAAAAACCAAAAACAAGAAACCAAATGGTTATCAAACGGGGCCTTAAATTTTCAATCTACAAAGATATTTGTTATCAATTTTTCGGATATGGTTGATGCTGCCGAATGGTTCTTCGAAACAATGAGTATTTTATCGATGACGAATTTGTCTGAAAAACAAAGAGATTAAGGCCCCGTTTGATAACCATTTAGTTTTTTGTTTTTGGTTTTTGAAATTTAAGCTTATTCTCACTCAAATTTACTACAATGTCTTTCATCATTCCTACAATTTCTTCATCTTTCCTTAAGAAAGTAGGATAACACTAACCAACTTTTAAAAACAAAAAAGAGTAGCTTCCAAAAGTTTGTTTTTGTTTTTAAAAGTTGGTTAGTATCCTCCTACTTTCTTAAGGAAATGTGGATAAATTGTAGGAATGATAAAAAATATTGTAGTAAATTTGAGTGAGAATATACTTAAATTTTAAAAACAAAAAACAAAAAACATCAAACGGTTATCAAACGGGACCTAAACAATTTAATTAGAGTGTTTTTTGGAGAGTTCAAGTATTTGAAATTTACTTTTCTAAATGAATTTGTATACTTTTATGAATCACTAGTTTTGTAACATTAAATCAACTCTAAATGGCTCAGATTAATGTTGAATTGTTTTTAGCATTAAACACGTTTGATTGTAATTTTAATGGTTACAACAATATTAGATTATTAGGTCACTTTAGCCTCTATCGAATTTCATGCAATGTTGTTCCTTCTCTTTCAATGGGCTAAGGTCTAAGCGTCGTTTTCACCTTCGATCTCGCCTCTTGTACAAAGTACCTCGAAGTCGATCCCTACTTTGGTAGTTGACTCAACCATGGCAAAGTGGCCTAGATGACTAGGCATGAGCTTGGCAGAAAGTCGAGCCTCGGTCAGGTCGGGGTCGGGTCGCCATGGCCAACCTCTCTTTAAGGGTTCACTTCGGTTGCCTAGCTACACTCCTCATGAATTGTCTTCTTGGGCTCTATGTTAGGAAATATAAATATATTTCCCTAGATTTTATCTATTTTCTAGATTTTCTACATTTATTCTATTTAAATCTTGTAATTAGTTTCTAGGGTTTAGGATGTTTTGGGACTATTTATAGTTTGGAAATATAATGAAAGAGGCACGGATTTTGGCCATTATTTCTTTAAACTTTCTCACTCTAAGTCGTCAATATTCATTCCACATTACTTTTACTTTGTGTTGAATTTCATGTTTTATACTCTGTTGAACTACACTTTTGTTTTAAACTATCAGGATCCCAAACCATATTTTGTATGTTTTTGAATTATAAGACGCATTTCATGATTTTACGAGCTTTTGTTGGAAATTGCATGTGTTTATTAAATTGATTTTGAGGATTTTTAAATGCATGCACTCGTAACACTCCATTAGAATATTTTAAAAAGTCGGGTCGTTATAAGCATATTGAAAGAACTCATGTTAGTATGTGAGGAAAGTTTTCAAGCGCTTAAAAATTGACTACTAGGCATGGTTAATTGTCATGTCGTTAGGAATTTAAGAGAACGACGAGGTTGGGAGGACTGAGATTCCAAATCCTTGTTTGAATCCTTGACCTAGCCTTATAATCGATCTTATGGGGGTTAATTTTGTCAGTCTCCTCTAGGTCATTAGGTGTACAACAATGTCGTTTGAGCTATTGCTCTATTGACAATAAATTTATTGTTAATATCCATTAATACAATATTATTTATTATTAATAAAGTATTTTGTATTATAAATACCTTATTATTATTAATAATACATACAATTATAATTGCTATTTTTTTTAAAAAAAGTGACTATATTTATAATTATTTTTTTGTTTGACTAATCTTCTAACTTTCTCAATTTAATATTTATAAGACTTTTTTTTTAAAAATATTGTCATATAAGAAATTTGTCTGTATTTTATTAAATCAATGAATTTGTTTCGACGATTTAACTAAAATTCTAGGGATGAAATGATCAAAAACTTTAAAATAATAGGAATTTCCATGAGTATTTAACTTAATTTTTAAAAACTTTGATATATTAAAAAATATTAAAATCTTGAAATATTAAATTATCAATCAACAATCCTATACGAATCTTATCAAATATATAATGTAAATGTTGATCAAACCAAGAGATATTATATTCCATTGCCTTGATTTTGATGTTTTTCATTTGTTATTAAATAATTTAATAATGTTGTAGCTGCCCAACTAATGATTGCCTGCCATGTGTCTTTCTAAAGAAAGAGAATTTCAAAATTTTACTTTGGTGCTTGATCATGGTGGTCACCTATAAATGGTTGGAGGACCAAACAAGATGTCTTACAAATTTTTTTGACATCAAAATGTTGTAAGATCAGGAAATATACCGTGGGGCATTAGGATAAGAAAATATATCGTGTGGCATTAGTCCATATGTGTGCAAAGCTGGTCGAGATTATCATAGATATATAAATAATAATAATAATAATAATAAATCACTATTGTCTCAGGGAAAATTAATTAGAGGGTGCAAAAATCACTATTGTTTCAATATTAATTACTTGTATGTCCACTTTGATAGCAATTTTTTTCTTCTAAAATTAGAAATTAGGCAAGTAAATTGTTTGGTTTTACTTCCTTATCTATAAGCTTTTTTTTATATAATTAAAAGAAAAAAAATGACCCTTTTATTTAAAAACTATATATAATTTTAGAAAGTTACTTTTCTTCCAAAAG
This sequence comes from Sicyos baderoa, assembly GCA_037832685.1. NCBI lineage: Eukaryota > Viridiplantae > Streptophyta > Magnoliopsida > Cucurbitales > Cucurbitaceae > Sicyos > Sicyos baderoa. The sequence goes on from JBBMEF010000025.1 coordinate 8,823,247, forward strand.
TTTTCACTTTTTTACTTTTAAATTTTATATTCCATTGTAAAGACAAAATTCGTATAAATTGGTATTGATAACCATCATGGAATGGTTTCAATTGATTAAAAAAATCTTAAAGAGTCACTTCATGATAGTTACCTACCTAAAAATTTATTAATATTATTATCGAATAAATGATAATTAAATATTGGTTCTCAAGAATGGACTCATGATTATTATATTGAACTAAAATGCTATCAAACAATGAAATTATTAGATCACCATCTGATTAACTTATGTAACTTAAAATAATATAATATTACTCATAATTCAATATAGAAGTGGACATTAATAAGTTTGTTCCCAAAAATTAATATTTGTCTCCTTTTTTCGATATGTACTATATATATATATATATATGAAATTTGTACAAGTTCTTATAGTATTAATTAAGAGGAGAGGTTTAAACTCATATACCTTTTGATGTTGGGAATACATTTAGTGTAGATGAACTAATTTTCTCATAGAAAAAAAAACGTAATAAATACTCAATACATATAAATGGTTAGTATTTGTTATAAAATTCACAAACAATGCATGATATTATAATAAATAAAACATCAATTTTTTAGACAACATATTAATTCAATATTGATGACCGTTGAGCTATTATTCTATTTACATATATATTATAATATAATTTTAGTATTTATGCTATATGTACAATAATGCAATATTATAATAAATTCGTAATATTTTATCTTTACCTCCATGAAAAATATATGGTTTTGCTTCGTATAATACAATTTAGACCCAAAATAAATTTAATATTTTATTGATTCGATCAAAATAATAGATTTTTTGAACAAAAACTCATAATTAAAATGCTTGTGGACGAGGATTGAATATTTACAATTGAGCAAGACTTTTCTTTATTTTAATTCTAAAATTTCTAGTGTGACTTCTAAACTTTTATTCTAATAATCTTTATTTATTTTAATTCAAATAAAACTAAAAAGTCACCTGATCAATATTCAAATATAAATATATAATTAACTCAATAGAAAAAAAAAAAAAAAAAAAAAAAAAAAAAAAAAAACCTAATTTCCCATTAGAGATATATATTTTTAAAATAGAGTCCTAAGCGGCGGATTCTTAAAACACTAAAACGAAACTTCGTGGAAGCTGCCATGGCGGATCTTTCGCTCTTCTCCATTCCATTTAAGTCGCCAATTCCTCGCTCGTCTCTTTCACCTCCAAATTCTTCTCTCAATCCCCATTTTCAATCTCTCCTCCGATTTCCGCCATGAAAATCCCCAAGCGATTCAGCCCTAAACGCCTCTTCCGATCCAAGAAGAACAACCTCTCCTCCGCCGACGTCTCCCGCTCCGACCCGCCCTCCTTCAACTCCGCCGCCTCCTCCTCCTCCGACGCCGCCGGATCCGCCACCCCGACCAGCGTCCTCCCCGCCGTCGTCTCCAGAAAGGAGCTCGAGGCGATCCTCTCCCGGATCGCATCCTCCGAGGACGAGGCCGCCATGATGCTGAGCGAACTCGGCGGCGGCGACGGATTCATCCAACTCGACGCGGTTCTAGACCGGGTCGGGTCGGAGCTCGGGTCTCCGATCGAGTCGGAGCTCCGGGAGACGTTCGAGTTTTTCGACGCCGACCACGACGGGAGGATCACGGCGGAGGAGCTCCACGGCGCGTTTAGGGCGATGGGCGACGAGGGGTGCACGTTAGCGGACTGCCGGCGTATGATAGCGGATGTCGATGAGAACGGGGACGGGTTCGTGTGCTTCGCGGAGTTTATGCGTATGATGGAGCTGCAGGCTTGATTTTCAATCTACGGCTCTTGATGCTTTTGACGAGAACATGATCGGACGGCTGTGGTGAATTGTGGGTTTTTATTGGTTTTGGAATTTGTTGTGGCCGGTCCGACCGGACCTATCGTTAAGAATGAAATACAAACTCTCCAAAAAAATGTCAATAATATTTTTGCCATTTACCTTTCCTTATTCTGTGATATATATAATTTTATGTTTGATATACTAATTTTGTGTAAATTTTAAGTTATTGTCTTCAACAAAAACACAAACGTGATAAACAGCCATATCTATTTTATTCATATAAGTGTTGCAGCAATTGTACTGGATAGTCTAATTTTACAAAATAATTACAGATTTAGACAAATTTGAAATTTTTTACATTCATATTTAAATATATAGTATAAATAATACATCATATTGTATTATGTATTAGTTATTCAGTATAAAAAGTATTACTTTATATAAAATATTTGACTATAGTTGCTTAAGTTTTTAAAATTTGTTCAATATTGTAAATATTTTATCAATTTGGTCTATCCTTACAAAAATCCCATTTTAAGGAAATTGATTTCTAGGAAAAACAATGGACAAATGTCAGGTGACATCCTCTGCGATCGAATAACGTAGTTGAAATTCCTAAAATGTTTCGGAATTTAAAAAAAAATAAAAACTACACTTTAATGAATTACGTCTATTCAATTTTCTATATTTTATTTATTTATGAGTTGAGAAATTTTTTGAGTTTTTTTAGTACAAAGTTGAGTTGAAAAAATTAAAATTTTTGAGTTAATGTATTCATTAATTTGTTTTGAGTATAAGTTAGGGAGGAAGATTAGAAATACCAAACAATAAAATTATTGCGTTATTGACCCTTTTGGTCATTAATTTGTCAACTGGCTTAGTTGGGTTGAGTCATTAGTATTTCATTTTTTTTATTCAAATATATTTATTTTAAATTTTTGTATAAATCAACGTGGGTTGAATTAATTAAGTCATGAAATTAGGAATCATCTAACTTATGTCATTCGGGTGATGCTTATTTTAGTGATAACATATATTTAATTATTGAAAAAGATTAACCATTCAATTTATATTTATATTAGAATGATACATTCTAAAGACTTTAAATAATATATTAGTGCATATATATTACTCTTCTATTTTGTGTCCAAAGAAAGATGGTAATACTATTTTATTCTCACATAAATATGAGCCAAATATCTATTTTTAGGATTAAACTGATAATTATGGTATTGAATTGTCATACCATTAACATTTTTTTTTATATACGTGACTGCAAGGGCCAACTTGCGCGCACAAGCGTACCACGACTAATGTCACGGGAGATATCGTCTGACCCTACAACATTGGATGCCAAGGAAGCTTGTAGGTATTGAGCCCATCAAATTATGCATACCAAAACTTTCTATGACCAATTGGGCTACTCCATGATGGTTGACGTATCACTAACACAACATATTTTATTAGAGAATATGGCTTTTTCCAATATGAGATAATACAATTGCCAAATGGGAGTAATTCGGAGTAATAAATACATGTGACGCTTGTGTTAAACTAGTTTATAATCGAACAATAAAATCATTATTACCACTGACTCGTTGGTAAGAGTGTACATGGTTCGGATTGGGTAGGGTTGAATGATTTTTTTGGACCAACCCAACTTTTTGGGTTGGTCAATTCGCCAACCCATCCAACCCTATGCATAAGGGTAACCAACCCTAGGTTCTCGGGTTATATTACTCTCATTTTTTCTATCTAAGATTTAATCCATAGACCTACAAATATGTTTAAGAAAAATGTATGATACTATATTTTAACATATTACCTATCTTATTAGTGCATATTCTTTTTTAGAAGGTTTATAAAGTATGATAAAAATCTATCTTATTAATTTATCTTACATACATATAAATTTTATATATATTTTTATTCCGGGTTGGGTTGGGTTGAACGAGCAAAAAATTTGCCAACTCAAGAACCAACCAAACCCAACAAAAACTACAAAAACATAACTCAACCCAAGAAAATTATAACCCAACCCTTTGGGTTGAGTAGTCCGGGTTAGGGGTGCACACTAACTCGACAACCCGAACCAACCGAACCCAAATTGTCGGGTTGGGTTGAGTTGAATACATAAATGGGTTGTGTTAGGTTGAAAATCATGGAATTTTTATGGGTTGGGTTGGGTCAAAAGTTGACCTAAATCAACTCAACCCAACCCGACCAACTCGAATTTCATATTTAGTTTTTAAAAAATATATTTTTACCCATAACATAATTATTATTATGTTATTTAATTATTTATAATATATGTTGTATATTTATTTTATTTAATTATGATTGTTAGACTTTTATTTTTCAATATTTTTTAAACTTATTGATAAGATTTTAAAGTTAGGTAAACTTGAATTTTGCAATTAGTAATAAGAGTATACTTATGGTAATATTAGTCCTAAATTTTTAGGAATCGAAAAAGAGGCATTAGAAATTGTTTATTGAGTATATTACTTATGATGGTGAGCTTTTTAAATATTAGCTTAGTTGCAAATTATGAACTCGATAACCCAATCCAACCCAACCCGAAAATAAAGGGTTGGGTTGAAGAATTACCAACCCGAATTTTTAGGTTGGGTTGAAAATCACCTCAACCCAACCCAACCCTACTTATATTCACCCCTAGTCCGGGTTACTCGGGTTGCCGGTTTTTTTATACACTCGTAGTCGTTGGGTTATTTGTTGTGAACCTATGTTTTGGTTTGTTTTTAATTTTCTTAGGAAAGAAATCAAAGAATAAGCGTGTTTGTTCTCTGGTTTTGGTCCGTCACCCTCATTTTCATCGCCCACCATTTCCTTCCATTCCCATGTCTTCCCACGTTTTCTCCTCTCCTCCAAACCCTCCAAACTCTTTTCTCTACTCTCTTCCCATTACCTAACAAAACCCCATTCTCATCTCCTCCAATCATGCCAAACCCTTCACAATCTGAAGCAAATCCATGCCCGCATCATCACCATCTCATCTGGGTTCGACGCCAATTCACTCGCCTCCAACCTCATCCGCCTCTACGCCGACTTCAACGACCTTCCCAGCGCCGTCTCTCTTCTCAATGCATTCCCCGTCCCCGACCCCGCGCTCTGGAACTCCATCATCAAGTCCCATTTCGACTCGGGTTTGTTTCTTCCTGCCCTTTTGTTGTATAAGAAAATGAGGGTGTTTGGTGTTCCGCATGATGGTTTCACGTTTCCGATTGTTAATGATCTGGTTATGGCTATTTGGGTTGATGGGGTCTATGCGGGAATGGTTCATTCTGTTGGAATTCGGATGGGGTTTGGTGTTGATTTGTATTTTTGTAATACTATGATGGGTGTTTATGCGAAATGTGGGTGTTTGGTTTGTGCGCGTAAGTTGTTTGATGAAATGTCTCATAGAGATTTGGTTTCTTGGACCTCGATGATTTCGGCGTATGTTAATGGTGGGGATGTTGTTTGTGGTTTGGATCTTTTTGAGGGGATGAGGAGGGAGTTGAAGCCGAATTCGGTGACGATAATGGTTATGGTGCAAGGTTGTTGTGTAACTGGAGATTTGGTTTTGGGAAGGCAGCTTCAGTGTTATGTGGTTAAGAGTGGTTTGTTGTTTGATATAGGTCTGCGGAATTCGATCTTGCGAATGTATAGTCAACTAGGTGGGGAAGATGATGTTGGTGTTTTTTTCTCTGAAATTGATTGCAAGAATGTTGTTTCTTGGAATATTTTGCTATCTTTTTATTCCTCTGTAAGGGATATTGTGAAAGTTGTGGATATCTTCAACAAAATCATGGGTGAAGTTTCACTCAACATTGAGACATTAACCATACTCGTATCGAGAATAGCTACATCTGATTTTAAGTATCTAATCCTAGGTGAAAATCTACATTCGTTGGCGATTAAAACTGGTCTTTATGATGGTATTCTGCGGACTTCTTTGTTGGATATGTATGCCAAGTTTGGGGAGTTGGCAAATTCGACTAGGCTGTTTAAAGAAATCCCGTATAGGAGCATTGTTACTTGGGGAGCCATGATGTCGAGTTTTATTCAGAATGGACATTTCGATGAGGCAGTTGAGATCTTTAACCAAATGCAAGCCGCCGGATTGAAACCGAGTGTTGGAATTTTGAAACACTTGATGGATGCTTACACCCATTTAGGCGCTCTGCAATTGGGGAAAGCAATACATTGTAACCTCATTCGAACCTATGGATTGAAAATTGGTAATACACACTTTGAAACATCTCTCCTGAACATGTATGTAAGATGTGGAAGCATTGCTTTGGCTAGAAAATGTTTCGATCTGATCTTAGTTAAAGATGTTGTGGCGTGGACTTCCATGATTGAGGGATATGGTGCTCACGGACAAGGTTTCAACGCTCTCATTCTGTTCCATCAAATGCTGAGTGAAGAAGTGGCCCCAAATCATGTCACTTTCTTAAGTCTGTTATCTGCCTGTAGCCACTCTGGCCTTGTAAGTGAAGGCTGTGAAATCTTTTATTCAATGAGGTCAAGATTCAACATTAAGCCTGATTTAGAGCACTACACTTGTTTTATTGATCTTTTGAGTAGATCAACAAGATTAAAAGAGGCCTTTGCAATTATATTGAGATTGCCAAATCTCTGTGATGGTAGGATTTGGGGAGCACTTATGGGCGCCTGCCGGGTGTATGGAGACAATAAAATTGCGCACTATGCTGCACAAAGGCTTCTAGAATTAGAACCAGATAACGTAGGCTATTACACTTTGTTGAGCAACGCACAGGCTAGTGTTGGGCAGTGGAATGAAGTCGAAAAATTACGTAGTGTTGTGTACGAGAAAGATCTTGTCAAGAAGCCAGGTTGGAGTTTCATTGAGTTAAAAGGAACAATCCATGGGTTTGTTTCAGGAGATAGGTCACACAACAAGACCAAGGAGATTTATGGTTTATTAGCATATTTGAACACGATGGAATAGGGAAGATTATCCGTTTATCTAAGCAACAGTAAGGGTGTCTTATAAACCTGAAATTCCTTTTGGCATGCTTATGTATGCCAATGAAACAAGGGCATATTTGTTTTTTGATATCTGTGACTGTTTAGGCCAGCTTTCGTGCACCTCGACACATGGAAGGGCATATTGGTTAACTTGGTTTATCGCTTGCTTGTTATAAGATCGTTTAAAGGGCTATGCTTGAAAGACTAAATGGGAATGAGCATTTAGACACATGGAAGCAAGTAATCAGACTATTAAATATTCTTTGACGTTTGCAGCATGAACTTATATTATTTGAAAGGGAGAAATCAAATCAGTCACAATGGCCAGGTGGTTTTCATTCTCTCTGAATTCAAGTTCATGGTCCTTGCTGTTCCTTATATTCTCAAGTGATTTGAATCATCATAGACTTACAAATGCACCATTCTAATTTCCATGCACAAAATCACGAGCATGCTCCCCACTCCCCCGGGACACCGATCTTACAAATTTTGTCTTCCTTGTTTTATCTAAGCTTACTCACATACCAATGGCACTGATCCTAAATGAGTACATTACTGTTGATCTGTTGTTGATGGTTGATTTTGTTTCTTTAGGTGTTGGTGCTAATTGTTATTTTTTTTACCAGCTCTGTAGCTTAGGAAAAAATTGGGTCAAGCAGAGCTGATGCATCCCTACATTTACTTTTCTTGGGGAGGATAGGTAAGGGTAAGTTTGACTGAATTATCCATTGACTCAAGTTAAAGATCTTAGTTGGTCAGTAGAACATGTGGACTGTTAAAATTTCAAAAATAACTTTTGAAATCAAGGACACAGTAGTGCAACCTATAGAACAGAAGCAGTTCCTGTTCAAGTAAGGTCCTAATTTCAAAAGAACTTAGAATCTATCTCACCATTTCAGCCAAGCATGTCAAAGCATTCAAGGTATTCACTGCTGTGTGTTTGACAATAAAATCAGAAACAATCTGTAAGGACCTCAATTCCTATAAATAGGTTGGGAAGGGTGAATTGGTTAATTTCTTAATAGATTTTCTTGTGAGGGAGGAGTGGAGACTTTTTAGAGCGAATAAATATTGTAATGTAAGGAGAGAGGACGGGTCTTATTCAGTGGAGGCTGAGTCTTAGGGCTTGGAGGCGAGGTGACCGGTACTCTCGAGTCTCGAATGCACTGGGTAACGTCGTTTATGTTTTGTTCATTATTTCTTCTTGTAATCTCTTTGCTTGTTATGTCAATGAAGATTTAGTGTTGTTTTATGCTATTGTGTGTGAGATTATACTGTTATGAGGTTGGTTTATGTTATATTTCCTATTTTGGAGACTGTTTGAGATATCTGTTTGGGAATCGTTATCGATACCCTTACACAATCCTATGTTCTTTGAAAACCAATCTCTATGTTAAAATCTTTTATGTATATATATTAGAACCATCATGAAGATGCTCAATTGGTAGGGTCTTGGGGTGCATAAGGTGATGAGTTCAATCCGTGGTATGTCCCGTGATATTAGTCGAGCTGTGTCAAAGCTGGCCAGACAGTCACGAGTTCGTGGAGTGAAAATGGATTAACACCAAACTAGATAACCAATTTCACTACTGACCCATTCGATCTTAGTTTAGTTTTAACTATATGTCATTGTTTTCGCTATCATTGTTTTCGCTCAACAATTTCATTTTGTTGAGTATGAGAACATGAAAATTGGTGATGTTATCTCACCTGTTTCAAGATATAGTTTCAAAGCTTGAGATATAAATTCTCAAAAGCTAGGTTTCTACTTTTACTTAGTTGGCAATGAACACAAACTTTCTTTTATGTGTCCCAACCTTGGCTTTTGGCTTTTGGTTTTTTGTGATGATGAAATGCTCTAATCTTGAAGGATTTCCACAAACTAGGATTGTTATCTCTCTGGGCCTTGGAGACATTGAGAAGGCTTAAAATATTGGGTAAAAAACTAGCCCCATCGTTTTTATTTATTTATTTTTATTTGCTTTCTCTGATCTTCTATTTAGTTTTCTAAAAGTTACAATAACCGACCGAACTTGTAATTAGTTGGTCGTTTTCTTCAGCTATTTTCTTGTTGATGAAAAACGATAGATGATAACCGACTTATTGGTGATCGACGACGATTTTAACCGACCGATGGACACCCCTACCCTACCCCTAAGGACAAAAATGCAACACTATAAATAAAAAGGTAGGGTGCCAATAATTAATACCTTATAGAAGAATCTGAAATGTAGATGGTTACACTTACACTGACATGACCAAGAACAAAGAACGATCTCCGACGAGGTTTACACTTGCATAAGCAAAAACAAATGAATAATGAGATATAAACGAGGGAGACGAAAAATTTTCAGAAGTAAAAATGAGAGGGAAAATTTGAAAGTGTGAATATACTGTAAAGATGTTGAATACTTTAGGCCCCGTTTGATAACCATTTTGTTTTTTGTTTTTGGTTTTTAAAATTTAAGCCTATTCTCACTCAAATTTCTTACAATGTCTTCCACCATTCCTATCATATATCCATTTTTCCTTAAGAAAGTAGCAGAATACTAACCAACTTTTAAAAATAAAAACAAACTTTTGGAAGCTACTTTTTTTTTGTTTTTAAAAGTTGGTTAGTGCTCTCATACTTCGATATATTGTAGGTAGGATGGAACACATTGTAGTAAATTTGAATAAGAATAAACTTAAATTTTAAAAATCAAAAACAAAAAATCAAATGATTATCAAACGAGGCTTTATATATTGGTTTCGAAAGTGTGAGTATGTTGGATACTTTAGATATCAGTTGCTTACTTTAGATGTTAGACACAATAGACGTAAGATGTTATAAATCTTGGTCGCTTTATGAATGACAATGAGCTCATTATTGATAGGTGCCCGTCATCTAAAGTTAGCGACATCTATTGTGATGACATCTAATGTCTATGTTTCTTTTGTCATATTTTTCCTTTTACATTTGTGTTTTTTAAATACGTTCGTTAGAGATGTCCACGGAGCGGGGCAGGGATTTCGCAGAGCACCGATAGGGACGGGGTTCCTCGCGGGTATTTTTTCAATTTTCTTTTTCATTTTATATATATTTTCTCGAGAATATATTAAAGGGATAAAATATTTTTATTTCTTAAATGGGGAACTTATAGAAACAATAGGAAATTGAATCAAAATATTTTTTTAAGTTCAAGTTTTCAAGCAGTAGTAAACTTAAGCTAATAGAAACCGGAAGATTTTTTTTTTATTGTCCGAAAAATCATTAAAAAATTAAAAAAATATAAAAAAATGGAAAAATGAATTAAAATATATTTTTTTTAAATAACAAAATGAATTGGACAGAGATCGGGAAAATGGGGGTGGAGGAATACATTCTCTATCTCCAGTCCTGATTAAGCCACGCAAATTTTGTTTTCCGCGTGAAAAATGGACACCTCTAATGTTTGTTATAAACGTCCATATTTATAGTAGCACTTCTTATATTACTTTCATGGTTCTTAATTGTTGTTTTGTTCAATGCTTTTGCCATATCTACTCCTATAAGTACAAACAAAGGAAAAACTATCAAATCATGAACTATCACCCCCTTTGTTTCAGCTCTTACTTTGTAACGAGAGAAACCTCAAGCACATGATTTGAAAAACTACAAAAAAAAAAAAAAAAAAAAAAAGAAAAGAAAGTTTTGATGATTGACGTAATCATAACTAAAAAAAAAAACATTTTAAATGACGGGTAAGTTTTCTTTTTTTTTTTTTTTTTTTTTTTTTTTTTTTTTTTTTTTTTTTAAATTTTAAGTGAACATAAGATGTTGGGCACCTTACATTTGGTTCTTTTTTAGACATCATCAATTTGTTTTGTGAGAATAATCGAGATATTCAACAATCACTCATATAAAAAAAATTGATAAACCTTTGCACTACTATTAGAAGTTCAGTCCAACATGAAATGCCTTTATGATAATTATATCGATGTCGAACACCTGCCAACATCTTTACTCTTTAGGGCGTGTTTGGCACGCATGTTAAGTTAAAACGTGTTAATTGATGTTTCCTTCTGTTGTTGGGATTGTTATGAAGTTTTTTTTAGTATTAATTTTGATGGTGTAATTTTTTTTGAGTGAAATAACTCCCTTTTCATCCGTGTCAAAATATAGTTGGCTTTGCTTGCAAATAGCAATAAATTGTTGATGTTCTCTTAGTTGAGATGTAAGATTTTTTTTAGTATTAATTCAACTACTACCTTAAATGCATCTGAATTCACCTGTTAAATCCCTAGATATGTTGAATGATAACAAATCTTACATGATCGAAAATTTTGCCTTCCCCATTAATTTGATGGTAACAATTCCCTGGACCCAAGAATCTTAAACGACAATACCAAGCTATTGTTGAGATGCTAGGTAATACTTGTAGTGGCTTCGGCTGGAATGATAGATACAAATGCATTGAAGTGGAGTCATCTGTTTTCGACACTTGGGTCCAGGTATTAAATGTCATCATTTAAATAAGAAAATGAAAATTCAATATATGTATGAGTCTTAGGTTCTATTTACCATTGTCAGGCGCAACCTAATGCAAAGGGACTTAACAACAAGCCTTTTCCACATTACAATGACCTAGCTTATGTCTTTGGCAAGGATAGGGCATATGGTTCAATATCTCAATCTGCTAAGATATTGCAGATGAAGATTGGAACACACAGGTGAATGAGGCAGGGTGTTCGCAAGGATATTACAGACCTGAGATTTCTGTTGAAGAGGAAGACGACCCGAACACCCCCACAAGCAGAACAACCAGGCCATCATCATCTTCTGTGGGAGAGAAGAGGAAAATGGTCTCAGGAAAGCAGGATATGATTGATATGTTACGTCTCGGCATGGACATGCAGAACGAGCAAATCAAGAGGATTGTTGATTGGCCTGCGACTACTCTACAAGTGACAAAGGAGGATAGCTACTCAACGAGAGTGAAGGTTGCAAAAATTCTTTGTGAATTAGAACCACCATTAACGGATCCGAAAATAATTGTGCTTATGAACATTCTTTTGAAAGACCTCACCGAAGCTTCTGGTTTTCTTAATGTCCCTCCAAATTATCAGCGCAACTACTGCAACTATCTATTGAACTGAAGGAATTGTGTCCTAAGACAAATCCCGCAATTACTAAATATAGATAGGAATTATTATGGAGACAATAATTAATGTATTTTAGTAATTAATAATTACTTGCTAGAGAATAATTATTATAGTTAGACTAATTAGATTTGGCT
>JBBMEF010000025.1:8852983-8889422 GCA_037832685.1 Sicyos baderoa
AAATTCTCCATTTAATGTCTCCAGGGGCAAAATCGAATTTAAGAAGAATATTTAAATTTAAAAATTAAATGGAAATACAAATTTGCAAAAAAAAATTTAAGTGCCTAATTGTGCATTTAGTTTTCATAATAGGTCTAGTAACTATAATTTCCCTTATATATATATATATATATATATTTTACATATATTTCAATTATCATAGTTTTTGGTTCAATTCATGGTCATCATTACCTATCAATTAATTTTATATGGATTTTATTGACAACAAAATGTGTACGAAACATGAGGTTTATCCACCCCTATTCATGACTAATATCAAGTAGGTCGGTCTTGTAATTTGAATAAACATCTTCCTCATTACAAACAATGTGAAAAGAAATGGAGATTTGAAACAAATCCATCAAAAATAGACATATGGAATGTGAAACTTGAAAAGTGATCGAAAAACTAAAATGGGTGAAAGGGAAGAAGATAAATATTAGAATTATTATGAGTTTCCTTGACATCCAAATGTTGTAGGATTGTCCCGTAACATTAGTTGAGATATGCACAGGCTGACCCTAACCGTCACGGATATATATTTAAAAAAAATGTGAAACTTGAAAATTTTGTTGCAAGTGTGAAGAATTAGGGTCTCCAATAATATTTCCTAAAAAGATATACAGAAAGGATAGTGAGGGTGGCAAAAACGTAAATATGCTTACATATTATGGGTTTGTTAGAAACAAAATTGGGCACAACTACTCTCATCTTCATGATCGAAACCATGACCGTGATACTGAACTGGATTACCGTCACCAACCAAGTCCACAAGCAACCACATTTAAAAGCTACCTCCAATATCCTATCTTAATTTGTGACCAAATGTTGTGGTCCATCTTGCAATAAGGTTAGCCACTAAAAGGGCCAACTTTTGGAAATCAATGCTTCAATTTCAATTCAATCATAATTAACAAAAAGAAAGTGAACAAATGTTTGAAGTCCCTTTCAAGTTTGAGTATGAAAAGCATATTGAACTGCATTTTTATTTCTCTTACACTTGAAGAAACCAAAACTTTTCATACCCTTTTGTGTTAATGAAGGATGCTAGACTAGAAAGTGAAAGGATCAAGTCATGTATTTTGTCAAATTTCGATCAATCATAAAGCGATGATTTTTTTTAAAAGGTAGCTCGTGAACCTCTTATCGACAAAACAAGTCGAGCCCATACGATTTTTGTAAATTTCTTCCCACCTTTAAGTAACTTGCATCGAGGAAATTGAATGCTACTTATAACTTCGGAAGCACAAATACTTCAGTTTTGATAAAGTACTTCAGTTTTGATAAAGTATGTGTTTTTGAATATGTGTTCGATACTTAAGATTATGTGTTCTCCTTTGTTATTATTGTTTTTAATTTTGTACACTTCACGAACACACTATTTAAGACTTGTTTGCTTCAAATTGTCGATGATATGACAATAGGTAGTATTGGTGAAGGTTGTCGACGACGATGTAGAAGGACAAAAATGGAAAAAGGAAATAAAGAGAGAAAGTAAAATGGGGAGGAAAAAGAGGTTAAAAACTAAAATATTTTATACTTATCAAACGGTAGACTTATAAATTTGTTTTCTGGGCTTTCAGTATACATTTGAAGAATGGGGAAGTTTTGTTTAGGGTTGATGGTTTTTGCAAGCAGCTTTACGGTGTAGCATAAGAGTCTACAAACAAACCGGCAACCTGAGCAATTCGGACTACCCAACCTAAACCGTCAGGGTTGGGTTGGTTATAATTTTTTTGGGTTTGGTTAGGTTATGATTTTGTAGTTTTTGATGGGTTGGATTGGTTCTTGGGTTGGCAAATTTTCAGCTCGTTCAACCTAACTCAACCCGGACTAAAAATATTATATATAATATTTGGATGTATTTAAGATAAATTAATAAGATAGATTTTTATCATACTTTGTAAGCCTTCTAAAAAAAGAATATGCACTAATAAAATAGGTAATAGGTTGAAATATAGTATCATACATTTTTCTTAAACATATTTGTAGGCCTATGAATTAAATCTTAGATAGAAAAAATGAGAGTAACATAACCCGAGAACCAACCAAATCCAACCCAACCCGAAAATCTAGAGTTGGGTTGGGTAAAGTTACACTTATGCATAGGGTTGGATGGGTTGGCAAATTGACCAACTCAAAAAGTTGAGTTGGCCTAAAAAAATCATTCAACTCTATTCAACTCGGACCATGTACACCCTAGTGTAGCATATTCTTCTTCACATTCATAAACAGATGTCAACCTAGCATCAATAAAGTTCATTGTTCTGAGTTTTTGAATTGTGGCACCTACTCAATCAAAGTCAAATTAGCGATGTCTATTTTTACTGTTGGGACTCATTCCTAACGAGGCTTTAAAAAGTTCACCCAGACATTCAAATGTTGTACAGTCAAGAATGACATTAGTCGGGATATGCACAGGCTCATCCAAACAGTTGCGGATGTGCAATCGTATCCACCTTCTCCCAAGCTGATCAATAGTCAAACAGAAGCAGAGCACAGATCCGTACAAACACAAAATAGTGAAAACTGCATGGTAATGCGATGTATTATTTGTTCTTTTCTATGCAATGCATCAAGGAGAGAACAACAACGAATCGAAAATATTGGTATCTATCAACTACACCAGGTAACCAAGTAGCCCGCCAACTGAAGTATAGCTCAACCGACATAAAATATAAACTAATAACTTAAGAGATCATGTGTTGGAATCTCTCAAGTTAGTTGAACTGAAAAATATGAAATAGTCCATTAATATAGTTTTCAGGTCTGGTTTGGCTTGTCAGATTGAAGCTTCTGGGTAGTTGATAGGAGTCTCCTATCAATTCACTAAACTCAGAGGAAATTAAACACAATCAATGGCAAATTCCAAAGGATCATCAATCTCCCTAAAACATGAAAACCCGCATAAAATACAAAATATTCGGTCTTTACGAAAAACACGACATAAAAGCCAAAACAACAACATAACTGCCAAAGGAATTATAACTCCCAATTCAAAAAACATGATAAGAGAAAAAATAACTAAGACTACATTTCTACTTGGTTGCTTGAGCTATATAAAAAAATATAGCTACTTACAGTTACAACCATGAGTGTAACATTTTGATATAAATATATGCACAGTTCTACACTAGAAGATTCCTTATTACAGTGTGATAAGAAGAACACAAGCTATAGAGAACACAGTTCACCTTGAGAAGATGTTGGTTCTTCCCATCTCTTACTTTGAATGAGATGTCATTTAGAATTTAGACCCATTGGAATTGGAATAAGTACAGAAGACATACTTGAGGACAAGGAGTCTAATGAAATTAAGAATCCATAGCTATTTGATCACCATCATCGAGTTGCTGCGCAAAATGATTCGCTGAGTCGATTTTGGGAGATGGTTCCTGTAAGCAGCTTAATGGTGTAGCATCTTCTTCACTGCCATCATAATCAGATGTTGAGCTGGCATCAATGTACTTATCCGAACAGTCAATTTGCAAACATTCAACTTTGCTGTTTAGAGTTTCCGAATCATGGCTCCTACTTGTCAAAGTCATATCTTCCTTCTTTACAACGTTGAGCACGAATCCATTTGGTATTCTTTCAGGCTGCAAAAAGTCTCCTTCAGTTAAAAGAATGCTTGAAGAAACTCGATGGCTGACCTCCCGTGCATCAAAATCTGGGCTCTCCGAACTGCGCTCAGACATGGTTCGGGGACTTTGAGAAATTTGACTACCAGAAGTTGGTTGAACCACATTAGAATTAGCTACCAAAGCTCTGTTAAGGTCGTCAAGATCCAAATTCTGAACAAAGTCTATGAACTTATTGGCTGATGCTGTCCTCATCAATGGCCCACCAGATCTAGTCCATGTATTCAAATCAATATTTTCTGATTCACTCTCACTGCCATCAGATAAACTACGGTGAGCTCGCAACATTCTATTAGAGGGTCCCGCACCTATTGATCCACCAACACCTTGAAGGTAAGTTGAAGCAGCATCAGCAAGGTATTCATCTTCGAGTGAGCCAGTCGAGTTTTCTCGTGCAATGCAGTTCCAGGAGGGAATTCTTCTTGAAGCACTGAACTTGACTGGGACTGAAGGACTATGTGAGGAAACAGCCACAGCGGCGGCAGCAGCCCTTTCGGCGCTCCTTTTCAGCCTCCGCATATGATTGAGAATTGCAACACATTCATCTAGAGCAAGCTCGATGCCGCAGTTGGCTTTTATTGCTGAGAGTTTCTCCCACGTGCACCTCCTACCTTGATTGGCCGACTTTTGAAGATCCAAATGCGTAGGATTTTGTATAATTTTGGAGTACTGAACAAAAAAAAACCGTCAGATTCAGATGACACATTTATTATTCTAAACCTCGGTCGTGCGAGTAATTATATGTAACATTGTACCATTTGGACCATTCTTATTAGCCATTGAAATTTATAATTATATTTAACATTGTACCATTTGGACCATTCTTATTAGCCATTGAAATTTATAATGTCTTGTAACATGAAAATACCTGAGCAAGTGTTGCGGGCATAACGACGGTCACGTCTCCTTCCCAATCTTGGGCAAAAAGCTTTGCGAGTCCTCCCAATTTAAAACCAAGTTCCAAAACCTGGTTGCATCTATGCTTTACCTCCATTTCAGCGAGATGAGCGAGCTACACAAGGATATATCATGAAAAGTTCAACCATGAAAAATTACAAACAAATTATAGAATAGAAAAATAACACATAAAACATAATGCTCTATGAACACTTATCTATCCACAAAACTATTGAAACAATGAAAGACTGAAAAAATTCTATAACCAGATTGATGAAATGAAAATGTCCATGACAGTCCATGAAAATAAATCCACAGGATCCTGAGGGTTGTCATTACCTTGGCAGGGAAACACAAATATAAGAAGAAAAATAGAAAAAGAAGATGCAAAACAAGATTCTGAGGGTTGTCATTACCTTGGCAGCAAAATTTCCTCCTAAAGCTCTGAAGAGTTCTTTAATTCGCAATAGTGGTGCAATATGGGGATTTGCCTGACTGACTATGAAATGGTTAACATTGAACAATTCTTTCAATTGAATCATTGGTAGATCAATCTCCAGGCTACCATCTCTCCAACGTCGTGCAGATGCACCTGAGCTCTCCTCAGGATCCAAATTAAATGGTGGATGATAGGGAACAATCTCTCCACTTCTGTCCTTGGCCATTAGTTCTTGTGCCTCAAAAAGGCCAGGGAATGCACAAGATGCTGTAACAGCACTCCATATCACAACATGCGGAGACGTTAAGTAGTTAAGACATCTAGGCGGCTCGTGCTTCCTGGGCGAACAAACTGTTATCCCAAGAATTCTACCTGTCATGTCGTAAGCTTCTTGAAATGTAAGGTTGCTAGTCAGCTGCCTTAACATCATTTGTAATTGTCGGATCTCATGAACAGCACCTTGTATCATTACCCGCCTTACCACGGTAAAAATACCGCCTATCTGGTCAAAGAACTGTAAGGAATGCCAAGAATCCTCAAAAAAGCTTTGTAGCTCAGGCCAGGATCTAGTGGCAACAACAGCACACATGATGGATCCAACACTAGAACCAGCAATTATTCTAGGCAAAAGTTTATGTTCTACCAGAGTCTTAACTACTCCTGTATGAAAAGCTCCAAGTGAAGCACCTCCACTTAAGAGTAGGGCAGTCCTTCCAAATGCGTGCCTCGTTTCATGCATGAACGAGAGCCTCTCTTCCAATAACAATTCTTCGTAATCCGAGTCACAAACCATTCTCAACTGGGTTGAAACTTCAGTTATGTACTCCTTTATGAGTCTGGGAATTTGAAGCCTACCCTTATGTAGTTCAGGGTTGCACATATTGCCAAGATTTCGAAAAAGATCAGCTCTCATCCAAAATATTATATCTCTAAGAGAACCCTCCTGGCGACGGTGGCGAAGCTCTTGAAGCTTGTTCCTCACCAACTCTTCGTCATAGAGGTTTGACTCATTCAACTTCGGAGTCTCTTTATCAAGCATTTTAGCAGCATGAGCCCACTCCTCATAGGTCAATGCAGATCTCATCATATTTCTCCAAAATTTCCTTCGATAAGCCAATTCGGCCCTCTCTTTGACATTAGTGTACCGTTTCAACAAAAAAGCAATTATTGTAACCATCGCCAATATCCCTTGTGGATTTCTAGGATGCGTCCACGACAATATTGGTGATACAATAGCCTTAAATCTATAGACGACATACAGCAAGACACGAAATAGTTGATGCCTAAATTGCGACACCGATTTGCAAAACAGGACTCGGAAAGCAATTGTTCGACCTACAATGGTTGAAGGCCCAATAGAAAAGGAACCAACCTTGGCCTCATTGCTAATGTCCATAATTCTTAAAAGGGAACAAAGCAATCTGTCAAAGGCTAATACAATTACACAGTTCTCTGGTGATGACAGGGCAAGGAAGGATATGACCCTTTTCTACAAACTTCAATACAATAGCTAATGATCAATAGAAACAAGAACTGAACCCTTGACCTTGATGAATCAAAAAGGAAGAAAACATGTCAAATTGCTCCAAACCCAACAGCACATCAACCCTTCAGCTCTTGAAAATAAATTACTCAAAGCACAATGTAGATGCCAATCATAAACCAGAACATGGAAAAGAACTCCTCAATCTTATCTAATCTAAACAAAACTTGTACAACAACAATGGATCCTCAAGTCCAAATGAGCATCTGGGTCAACCTCAAAATATAATCTAACAAGCCACAAGCCACAAAACACCAAATATATGGATTGAAGAATGGGGCTTACCTGAAAGAGAAGAGGAAAATGAACAAGAACCCAGAATTTGACACCAAATATATGGATAAATCGATCGATCAAGCTCCAAAATACACAAAATCCAATCAATCCAGAACACAATCAGCAAAAACAAAAAGAACCCAAATGGGATATCGATTCCAGAAAGAAAACCGTGGAATTGGGAGCCAAAATAGAAGAGGGTTTATTGGGAAACGTGAAGAAGATAACGATAACGAAATATATATGTATATATAATAATGGGTGACCCACCGCGTGGCGAGTTTGAACAAACAAAATTGAGGGTTGAAGAAGATTCGATGGGCCAAGCAAGAAGCAAGAAGAAGAAAAAGAAGAAGAAAAAGAAGAAGATGATGATGATGAAGGATAAGGACTTTTCCCCAATTTGCGAAATCATCTCTGGATTTGGATCTTTCCATTAAAAGGGATTATTTTCCCAATTGTTTGCGGAAAAGGAAGATAACCCCATGCCCTAATTTCCCTCAATTTTCACATTACTGTCGTTTCGTTTAAGATTATGTTTCATACTTTCAAATCAAATTAGTTGTGACCACTTATTTTTTAGCTTATTTCATCGACCAAAGAAAAAGAGTCGGTGGCGTAATGATTTTATTATTTGGTTGTAAAGCAGTTCAATACCAGTTTTACGGGTTTGAACTCTACAAGAGTCAGTATTGTAATCCCTCCCATACTAAAAAAAAAAAAAAAAACTTATTTCATCAAGCGAAACCGAATTTTATCAAGGATTATGGTTTAGAAAAATTAAAAACCGACTAATTTAGGCCGGTTTCGATTGTGTTAAAAACCGAGCCGGCCGAGAATAACAATATGTAAAGAGAAAATATTTATAAAATTGTAAAGTGGTTTTGGTGGTTAGAGCCACCCTCTTAGTTAGTTTTATTTTGGAACAACTGGTTTGGCGCAACTGTTGAGGTGACGAGTTCGAGCTTGTAAAATGACGTATTATTTTGCATTAATTTGCCTAAACAAGTAAACCGATTTACCGAATCCCCCAAGCCGTCGGTTATCAGTTCGAAGCGGTTTGGTTTGGTTCACTTTCCATTCCGATTTCCTTAATAAATATTGGCGCTTCGGTTCCGGTTTGACCTTTAAACCAAGTCGAACCAAACCGCTTACACCCCTAACGGAAAGGACGTGTGGCTTGGTGATTTCATTATTTGGTAAAAATCTAGTTGAACACCATAATTACGGGTTCAATCTCTAGAATTGGTACTTGTATTAAAAAAATGTTTGATGGGTATTAATTTAGTTGCCAAAATAATACTCCAAAGTATGATAATATTATTTGTGTTTTGTGTTTCGAGTAAAGTGAAAGATTATGAAAAAAATAAAATAATAAATATGATAAGAGTGAAAAGTAGTGATGTAGTAATAACTAAAAAAATAATTTTAGAAAAATGCGATTCTAACACAAATACATAATTTATTCGTTGTGGCACAAACACATCTTTAATAACATGTTCATCTTTGTTTCGGATAGCATTTAAGTTGTAAGTTATTTTAATTTATTCGTGAGTTACAATGTTGATCGTCCCTTATTATTGCCTATGTTCGAAGATATTATTCTTATAACTGAGAAAAATAATGGTAATAAATATTGTTATTACCTATATTTAGGGTTCGTAGTAAGAAAAATTTGAGGGAATATGAATGAGTAAATAGTACCATTATATTATTTTGTGAATAGTACAATTATAAATATTAAATTGTACGATTTAAAAAAAAATAAAATGAATATTCGTTGCTCGAAAATTATTATTAAGTAGACTCAACTATTTATCATGGAAGCCCTCAAACATCCATTTCAATTTCTTTCAAATTTAAATAGAAAAAATAAAATGACAGAGTCGTAGCTCAAGCGATATTAATATATATTTAATAACTTACAAATCTTAAGTTCAAGTCTTCTTACTTTTAATCGTTGTAATCTTCAGATATATATAGATAGATAGATTGAAAGTAAAGTATACGAATTCAAAAAAAAAAAAAAAAAAACAAACAAGGTGTTAAAGTTATTTTTTCTTTTTTTTTTTTTTTTTTTTTTTTTTTTTTTTTTTTTTTTTTGATATAGGCTAAATTTCCTTTCTAAGTATACAAGTTTGACATCAATACGTACCAGTGAATAATTCGGCTAAAATTATTATTATTTTTTTGAAATGGGGCTAAAATTATTTGTTGAAAGTGAAACGTGAACGTCATCAAATTTTGTTGCTATGTTCAAAAAAAAAAAAAAAAAAAAAAAAAAACTACCATCCTATTAAAGATGAACATTGAAGTATTTTTGTTATTAAATCCTACCAGTTGTCATTGAAGCCCTAATATAAACAATGATTTTTTTTTTTACTAAATTTTGATATTTTTAAGAAAAAAAAGGTACTCAAAGCCCTTTAATTTCAACTAATATGACAATTTTATAAAGCTTTATATATATATATATATATATATATATATAATATAAACAAGAAATTTTAATTGATAATGGAAAGTAATAAACAAAAGTCTATCCATAGTTATAAAAAGAAAGTCAAAATAAGCATAGTTTATTGTAAAAAATCTCCAATCTAATGCACTAAAAAAGAACAAAAAATAAAAATCTCTAATAGAGAAATGTGATTGTCATCCACTCTTAACATTGCTAAATAAAAAAAGAAAGAGGTTAAGTTTTCTAAACAAATTCTATAATGTTATAAGTTGTATCAATTAAGAATATAATATAGAGAATTTGCACTCTATAGCAAATTTTTTACCCTACATTAAAATTATAGCAATATTTTAAAAATATTGTAAATATAACAACTTTTTTTAGATGCTATTGATGGAGTTTATCAGACTCTATTGATGGAGTCTATAAATCTGATTTTGCTATATTTGCAAATATTTTCATTATTTTGCTATTTATGTAATTTTTTTCTTTTTTGTTATATATATATATATATATATATATATATATATATTCAATCAATTTAGATTTAGGGGTGTCAAAAGTAGTATAGCTCTACTGGTATCTTGTACGACTTATGTCATGGTTACTGGTTCGAATCCCCCTCCTCCAATATTGTTTATAAAAAAAAAAATTAGATTCAGCGGTAAAGCAATATTCTATGCACGCAATATTGTATAGAAAATACTAGAATAATTGGATAATAGTTTTATGTTCCTCTAGATTTATTTTTTATTTTTCCTCTTCCTCTAGTTTCTTTACTAAGAATTATGTGATAATTTTTTGCCCACTTCAATAGTATTTTTGGAAGAAGAATAATTTTCTCTAAATGATGGTTTTGAGTTAGATTTAAAATGAATTCAAGTAAAATACTTAGGATTTAAATTGATATAATTACATAATTTAACAAAATCAAATATGGTCTACTCTGCATTATCCTAAATTTCCAAAAATGTATGAACCTTATTTCACCTACAAATTAAACAATAACCAAAGTGGTCATCCTATAAGATCCAAATTTCCCATTTTTGTTGTCATTTCAACTATATGTTTTTCATGTTCAGGCTCTCTTCATCACATCATGCCACACTTCAAGCCACTTGTCTGTACAATTAATCAAGGGAATTAATCAAGGGAGTTTATTCTCACCTGCACGTTCTACATCTTGTATTATATTTGCAGCATAATTTCTAAAATAATTAATTTATAGCACATAATTTTCTATCAATGATAGAATTCAAGTAGTGATAGAATGAATCTACCACCGATTAAATTCTATCAGTAATAGAATTCAACTAGAGATAGAACTCAATTTTTTATCGGTAATAGAACCCATGATAGAATGAGTCTACCACTAATTGGATTTTATCAATTATAGAACTCAATTTGAATTTTTTGTTCCAAATAAATTAGTTTTGATTTTGTATTATAGGTGAAAAAACTTTGCTCTTTTTTATTATACATGCAAAAGTCACCATTCTTTGACTTTTAACTAAATAATTTGGCAATTAATTTTTTTTTTTTTTTTTTTTTTTTTGAAATCTCAATAAAAAACTATTCAAGTACGTAGTGAAGAACCTAAATGAAAAATAAATGAAATTTGTAAAAACAAAATAACCTATCATATTACCTAGAAAACATATGACATATCCACAAAATTGATTACCACTCGTGAAAGTATAACTCCTTTGATTGACCGGCCATGTATGGAGTAGATATAGGCCCATGTTTATTTTTCTTTTTCTTTCTTTTTTGAGTTACTAACAATTATGAGTGGGGATTTAAATTCATGATTTATTGGTCATAAGTCTATACTCTGTCAGTTGAGCTATCCTCTCACCGGAATTAGTGATAATTTTTTTAATGATGACCCACGAATTTAGAGTTAGAGCTTTGCTCTCCTCTAAACTCGGGAGCATCACCGACATGTCCCTAGATTGTGGCACCAGGATATATCGTATGATTGGAAACAAAATTGAGTCATTTGGAAAATTAATCTCCACAACCGTCTCAAATCTAGGACCTTGAGGGAAAAGCACACTCCTATAGCTCAGACGCTCAACCAGTGCACCGTCTCCCTAGGTAGTTGGAGTTATTGATAATAAAATAGGGAATACAATCAGTCACAACACAGATTCAAATATTTTAAACCAAGGGGTTCCACTAGAAAGTAGCCTAAAAGAGTGGGGGATTTGGTTCTTCATCCATATTGTTGAGGAGAGAGCTCAATAGATAACTAATAATTTCCCCAACTATCAACAATAATTCTAAAGCTTCCAAGAATACACTTAGCTTCCTATCATATTTCCTCATCTTTTCAAGACTAGAAAAAACAACAAAATTCCTCTAATCTTACTTGGAAGTTAAGTGTTGCGATTACTTCGGGGAAAGTTCTTGACTACGCTTAGTAGCAGCGACAACGGCATTCATAAACATGCCTCGGAGTCCTCCCTTTTCTAGTTCATGGATACCAGCAATGGTAGTCCCACCAGGGGATGTAACATCATCCTTAAGCTGTCCTGGATGCTTCCCAGTTTTAGTGACCATGGAGGCTGCACCCAACACCTGTAAATGAATTCGAATCAGTTCATTCCTATTGATAATTTTGAAGCAGAGTATGATATTTGAATTGTATTTTTCCAAAAGAAATAGCTGGGCTTAACATGTTAGTCATGTGGCAGTAAAGGAGTTAGGACCTAATAGCCAACATAATTGAAGACTATGAGTCCATAACTTAACCAGTTTAAGAATTTTATTTTTGGTATCCCTAAGTGTCCAAGTCAACTTGCGGGTATCTCGATTATTGATGTAGGATATATCGTCTGACCCTACAACATTTAGATGTGAAAGAAACTCGTAGGAAATTAATTTCTAAGTAGGTGGCCATCATGGATTAAAACCTTGTCCTTTAGTTCTTCAAGATCCTCTTGACCATTAAACCACTACAGGATGGTTAGTTTAAGAAATATTTGAAACTATCTTCTTCCACACAAAATCGTAGAGTTCATTGTATACGAAAATCGGCTGAGAAATGATAGTGACTGATTTTCAGTGAAGAGAAAGATCCACAAATTTTAATTTTATTTTATTTCAAGGCCGTTTACTTTCGACATCAAAAGGGAAGTTCATTTTTCTTTATTTCAAGTTTGATCGTTTTTTTAATCTGTGAGTTTTAGAGTTAACTTACGGACACCTCTATTAATCTTACGAGACAATCGACTGACTCTACAACATTTGGTTGTCAAGGACACCCGTAGGAAATTAATTCCTAAATAGATGGCTACCATGGATAAAACTCATCCTCTCATGTTGGATCGTTTTCCGCTTATAAATTCATATTGTAAAATAAAATACTAAGATATGGCAGCTGCCAGATATATGAATATTTATGGACTGCGACGATATTGAATGTGTGACCAAGTAATTAGCATTGTTGAGTTATGTCATTATGGTACACAACATTAAATACTTTAGACATAGATACATTAAATGAAATTGACTCACTGTTTGAGAAGCTAGACCAATTGCAAGTTCTCGTGGTAGACCTGCAGCAACTCCTCCATCAGCCAAAGCTTCAATAGCTAGGAATATGTATGCTGGCCCACTACCACTGCACATTTCAATTCACATATAAGGGTTACCAACTGTATGCTAAGTTCCCTCCAATCCACTTTGTTTATGAACCTCTAACAAATCCCCTAACTAATAACTAACAAGTTTGGTAACGGTAATATAAAAATAATAACCTAACAAAGTAAATTTTGTAGTAATATCCTACCATTTATCGTATTTTTTTTTTTATCTGTGACTGTCTAGATCAGCTTGTGCGCACCTTAATTATTGCCATAGAACATAACCACTTAATCCTACAACATTTAGATGTCAAAAAAACCTGTAGGAAATTAATTTTCTAGGTAGGTGTCCATCATGGATTGAATCCATCGCCTCTAAGTTTTTCAAGACTCTCTTGACCACTAAGTCACTCCATGATGGTTACCATTTCTCTTAATTGTATCCCGAGCAAAAGCAAGCTCCAAAATAAGAGCAATACTTGGGTCCAAGCCATCCTTACCCACCTTTATGGCCACACATTTTCCAAAATAAGAGCAATACTTGGGTCTAAGTCATCCTCACCCACCTTTATGGCCACACATTTTTCTTTTTCTTTATTCATAATTTTCTGGACCAAAAATTGTGTGGCTATAAAGGTAGGTAAGGATGGCTTGAGTCCTTACTAGTAAGGACTCAAGTATTGCTCCCAAAATAATAAGGAAGGGACCGTAGAAAGAAGAGATTGCTCCAAAATAATTAGGAAGTGGCAATTGAAAGAAGCAAATTTGGAGTCTTACGCCCCACTAATTTGTAAAACTGCAAGATTCAGCTCTTACAAGTACATATTACATACCTCAGACCAGTGATTGCATCAAACAATTTCTCATCAGCTTCCCATATCTTACCCACAGATCCAAATAACTTAGCTATTAGTTGTCCATCTTCCTTTGTCGCACCTTCTCCCAAGCTCATAACTAGTCAAATAGAAGTAGAGTACAGAATATTTTCATTGATTCGTACAAAAGGAGCAAAATAAGGAAAACTGCAGGGTAAGACATTAATGTATTTTTGTTATTTTCCATGCATTGATATCTATCATATACACCATGTAATGAAGTAGTACTGAAGCTGGTTAATAATTTCGCGAGTTTGGTTCGGCTTGTCGGATGAAGTTTCTGAGTAAGTAAACCAAACTATCAACTAGAAAGTTAAATGGAATTCTTGCACAAACATGATAGAATTTAAAAAGAAAGAAGCCATAATTCCCATGATGAAGCTGCATTGACTAGATAAAAGAGAACAAAAGAAAAAACCTTCATCCTCAGAGTACTTACATTATTATTTTTTTATATACAGCTCCAAGATACCTATATCTTTTTTCTAATAAACTTCTAATGTTACGGTTCATTCAGTTAGCATTTCAAAAAAGTTTCTGCAAATGCAATTCAAAACCCACTTCGATTTTCAATTTTGACTAATAATTACACATTATAATATGATAAAATAAGCAGTAAAGTCAATGTCATCTACTCTGAAAAGTAAGATCTTCTGGAAACAGATAATGGGGAGGGTGTGAAATTAGACATATGAGGAAAACATAATACCTGATGCAGCCTCACCGACAGCCGCAGGTGTGTTTGGCATAACTCTAATGAATCGGTTATGACCAGCCCAATCCTAAATGTATAGAGAATTGTTGAGTTATGTTAAATCATCAATCTATCCAAAAGCTTAAACTAATGGGTTGTGGTAAATTTAATTATATCAACCGACAAGAATTACTCCAAGTCCAATTTGTACATAGAATAGGAAGAATAAAAGGTGCAAGTATGAAATTAAATTGAAACATTTACACAAATAGACGGGATCATAAACAATATAGTGAAGTTGAGATAAATTCCAAGAGTAAAGCATTCGTCAATAAACACTAGCAGGAAAAAATAGTTTTGGATGATTTTCGAAAAACATGATTATAAATAAGAACGTTTATGCAATAAACTCTTTTGTGCTTCTCCTAAAATCACTTTAAGAGCTTTTAGTTTTAAGTAATTTTAGAATTTCAAACACTTCACAAAAAGTTTAGAAGTGCTATTTAGAGGCTAAAACCATTTCACCCTTCTAAATGTCATCTAAAATTAATCCCAAAGTGTTTTTTGTTCAAGTACTTTAAAAAGCTTCAAAATGATTTTGGAAACATACTTTAAACAATTGAACTAGACACTACAAAAAAGTTGGAGAAGCATTACTTAGCCAAAGATACTTTTCACTCTTTTGAATACACGTCAAACCTACCTTTCACAGCAAAAGCAAACAGTACAAATTGTTCCATTCCACAAATAAATTTCAGGCAATTTATTTAATGAGAACCCCCAAATTTGGCATGATAAGCAAAGTTACCGGTGCCTAGTGTTTAACACGACACAACTAAAAAAATGCCATAGTAATAATAAATCTAAGGGAAACTTACGAGACTAGTCAAATCTAGAACATAATTATAAATATAGTCACTTAAAAAAAATAGCAATAAGTATTTGTAATACAGTATACTAATATTAATGAGCATTTATAATACGATTACATACTAAAACGTATTAATGATTATGGATACAAATTCCCTAAATCTAACCAGCTTAAAGTCCAAAAAACAAGTTAGTAAAGTCACCTGCAGATCCTTCAGTTTTACTCCAGCAGCAACCGAAACCAAAAGCTTCTTCCTCGAGAGTAGAGGCCTCAGCTTCAACACCACATTCTTAACTGTAACCAATATAAGCACATTAGAGATTCCTTGCAGCTCCCATGTAGGATAGAAATAAATTTAGCATAAAATTGATGGAGAAAACATGCTTCTTATGTCTTATCCAAAAAAGAAAACATGCTTCTTATGCAAGAGTTTTTTATGACACGGGAACTTGGAGCCTATGAAGCACAGACACGGACATGGATACAGACACGACCGGACACGGTGATACACCATTTTCTAAAAAACTAAAATACGGATACGTTGAGGACCAGTTATTTTCTTTTTTAGTAAATATGTAAATTTAGCATAAAATGCTAAATGTACTCTACAAAAAAGCATATAATGTCGTTAATTACAAATTTACAATGGACGTCGGTTAGGTAGGGCTGTAGGCCGCGTGCTAGGTGGCGGTAAACGGTTAGGCAAGACGTATTTTTTTTTTTTTCATGAGGAAGAGAGAAAGGTGGTTGGTTTTTTTGTAATAAATGAGAGAGATGACTTTTTAGTTTTTATTTTTCTCTTTTCTTTACTTTTTTTTTTTATTTAGTTAACTATAACATTAATTATTTTGGATTTGGGTTTTTAACATTTGGGTTCAAAGACCACACATGCTTACAACACGTGTCCAAGGCGTCTCCGATTATTAAAAAAATAATAATAAATAAGGACACAGACACGTGTTCGAGAAGTATCCGGAAGAATGCGTGTCCAATACGTGTCTGACATAGATTCTTTTCCTATTTTAAAGTGTCCGTGCTTTATAGTTTGGAGCTTTGCTACTCTAAACCCAGAAGATTACTGATCCGTCCCTAAACTATGACATGGAGATATATAGTAGGAACATAAGCGAAAATAGAGGTGGTCTGAAAAATTAATCTTCAAAGTCGTCTCGAACTTGGAACCTTAAGGGGAGCACACCCTCGAGGCCCATTGTGCCCCGCCCCTAAAGGGGACTTATGCAAGAGCTCTTCAAAAGGCAATTCATTAACCACACATGAAAGCATCACAATTAATCATTTCGAGATACAAATCGTCCAGGGAGATTCTTCTACTACATTTTTTCAACATTTTTCAAGAAGATAATGAAAACACAAACAGAAATGAGCGGTTAAACAAATGAACATGTGCGTACCAACTTGAGGTTTAACAGAGAAGATAACCACATCGCTTTCTTCAACCACCTGAGAAAAATCAATCAAAAACAGAAACAAGAAAAGCAAAGAACGATTCTGGTTATCTATACGCACACTGCGAAACGGAGAACTCGACCAGAAAGACGAATCGTAATCTTACATTGTCGTTCTTCGGTAGAACTTGAACGCCGAAGGATTCGAAGGCAATGCGGCGGTTAGGGTTGGAGTTGACAGCCGTGAAGATTCGAGAAGCAGGTAAGAGGCCGGATTGGACGATTCCTTTGGCTATACTCTCCGCCATTTTTCCGGCTCCGATGAACCCTAATTTGTAAGCATCGATTGAAATCGGAAGGACCTCCATGGATCCCGATCGAAAGCTCTTCTCCGGCTACCGGCGGCTCTATCGGAACTTGCAGTAACGGCTCAACCGCGAAACCCCGTTTTCGAAGAATCCAAATTGCGAACTAAAAGATGGGAAGAAAATATAAATCCTAACTTGAAATATTGTTTTTGGATATTTCTCTCGAGGTTTTTTTTTTTTAATTTGTTACTAGTGTCGAAATTTTGGAATTTAATAACTTTTTTTAATATAAATATGGAATATGTAGCACAGTTTTCTTTTTTTTCTTTTTTTCTTTTCAATATTTGGAATATATAGGTTGGGAGGTCAAATATTTTGAATCAAATTATACCACTAGATTGAAATCACTTCCTTCGAATAGGTCGATGGCGCGATTGTATTTGTATTCTCCTTGAAAATAAAATAATCATAATTAAATTAAAGGTAAAATTAAAATTTAGTTTTATATAGTTCAAAAATTAGAGTTTAATTACTATAGTCGGAAGAAATTTACAATTTATTTCTTACTATTTTAAAAATTAAAATTTAGTTCCTATAATTTAAATTTGGTCTAGTTAGATGAGATGACTTCCAACAATTTTATTTATGGTTGAAAAAGGGAATTTTGCATATATAATAAAACATTTATAACACAAAATCAAAACTAATTCATTTGTAGCCAAAGAAATTCAAAATAAATTCTATTAATGGTGGAGTTCAACCCGTTATAGAATTCAATCACTAGTATACTCAATCTATCACTAGTTGAATTTTATCACTTATAGAAAATTATATTCTATGGTTAAGTTATGTCACTAATAGAATAGATTCATTCTATCACTACTTGAGTTGAATCTATCACTAGTTGAGTTTTATCATTACTATAAAATTATGTGCTATAAACCAACCTGAAGTGACTCAATTGATCAAAAATGGGTCTTGGAATGCATAAGGTAATAGGTTCAATCTATGATGGTCACTTACCTAGGAAATAATTTCTTACAAATTTCCTTGACATCCAAATGTTGTATGGTTAAGCAGTATGTCCCGTGACGGAAGCTGCCCGGTACAATCATGAATATAAAAAAAGAATTATATGTTATATATAAATTATTTTAAAAATTATACTACAAATATAATACAAGATATAGTGTTGTTGTGGGTAAATTCCCTGTAAAAAAATTGTATTTTAATATATATTAGCCAATTTGGATAGGGTCGTGGAATTATTGACAAACCTCTTTTTCATACCCGTCCCAAACAAGAGGTTGTAGAATCTCAAAATAAATAAATAAAGAAAAATATTTTAAAATAAATTACTTTTATTTTTAATATTTCAATAATATTCCAGTTTAATTAGTTCCTAAGGTAAGAAAGTCATCGTTAGTATGTAGACTAGTATAATGGCTAAATTCTAAGTATTGATAAAGTAATTATTTAGTTTTGATGTAAATTTAAATTTTAAAAGAAAAATATATATTAAAGTAAACTAAAAAATATACCAGGATTAAAAGTCACGATTATTAAAATATCAAAAATAATAAAATGTTCGATTTTAAAATATAAAGATCAAAGTAAAACTAGATTACAAACTTAAAAATAGGATAGAAACTTTTTCTTCCTCTCCTTTTCGAAGTAGTAGACTATACAAAACTAGTTTGAAGAATTATTTTGAGAGATTAGAAATCAATAGCTATCACAAAAAACTTGTTAAAGTGATTTTTTTTAAAGAAGTCAGAGACAATATGTTATTTGAATAGAATTTCAAACTAATAATTATTTTGAGTAGTTAAAACAAACTTATTATAAATAAATAAATATAAATAAATTATTTTGAATAATTAAAAATGAGAACTTATTTTGAATAACTATAAATAAATGATTAAGAATAAGTGGTTAGAAATACAATAATATTTTTAATAGTACAATTTTTTTTTTTTTTGAATAGTTACAAAAATTAGGTTGAAAGTATTTTTTAAGAAATAGTTAGTAAATATATCTATCAATTCAACAAACAAATCAGTGGTTGTATTGTCAACATGAACAATTGTTCAGCTGTATTCATGAATACCTAATGACTAAGCAGTCATGGGTTCGAATCCCTCCATCCCCAATTGATGTAACCTAAAAAAAACCAGTGGATGTATTAAAAATATTATATATATATATATATATAAAAAGAAAAAAAAAAGAGATGAGTGGAAACAAACAGAGGACAAGTTAAAATTGAACTTCTTTTCATGACTGCCTTGGAGAATCTCATCTTCACTTTTTCAATTCAGATTTTTGTTTCTTTCGATTACCAATTTTCATTTGATTCTCCAATCCAATTGCTATTCAACTTAAAATAAAATGAAATAAAAAGTTTTTACCTGCAAATTCAAAACCTTCCCATAAATTAATTTGATTTGATTCGATTTTATGTATTTTCGATTATTATTATCATTCCTAGATAAAATAGTTTTAGTATTAAATATTTGAAAAAATGGTATAAGATGAGTTAATAATAAATTAAATTGAAATGAAAAGAAAAAGGAAAAAAAAAGAAAAACGAATTTTATGGATATAAATAAATGAATAATTATTGAGTGATCCAAGCGGTCAAAAAGAGTTTTGTAATATTTTCTTTTGAGACAAGAGTAATCACGTTTATCCCTAAATCACCCATCGGAGACATCAAAAAAGTAATGTCATATGTGAATTTCGAACTTGACACCTTG
Organism: Sicyos baderoa; assembly: GCA_037832685.1. NCBI lineage: Eukaryota > Viridiplantae > Streptophyta > Magnoliopsida > Cucurbitales > Cucurbitaceae > Sicyos > Sicyos baderoa. The sequence continues at coordinate 8,872,783 of JBBMEF010000025.1, forward strand.
AAATAGGGGTGTACAAAAAACCTGACAACCCGGACTACCCAACCCAAACTATAAGGGTTAGGTTGGGTTATGATTTTGTAGTTTTTGTTGGGTTGACAAATTTTTGGCCCGTTCAACCAAACCCAACCTAGATTAAGAATATTATATATAATATGTGTATGTATGTAAGATAAATTAATAAGATAGATTTTTAGCATACTTTGTAAGTGTTCTAAAAAAACAATATGAACTAATAAGATTAGTAATATGTTGAAATATAGTATTATACATTTTTTTTAAACATATTATAGGTCTATGGATTGAATCTTAGATAGAAAAAATGAGGGTAACATAACTCGAGAACCCAACCCAACCGAAAATTTAGGGTTGGGTTGGGTTGGGTTACACATATGCATAAGGTTGGACGGGTTGACAAATTGACTAACCCGAAAAATTGAGTTGGTCTAAAAAAATCATTCAACCCTACCCAACTCGGATCATGCACACCTCTACCTTAAAAGGAGCATACCTTCAAAACTTAAATCTTCAACCATTGTATCACCCAGACGGAGAGTCTTATACTGAATGTGAGAATCAGCCTCCCCCAGAAAAATGAGAAGAAAAGTCAAATAACAACAGCTATCCCAATCCATATTATATTCTTCAACTTTATTTTTGTTCTTACTATAAATTGGCAAAAATACATTACATCTTATGCTAAAACATCATAGAAACAGAGAGAAATTCAATATCTAATGGCGAAGCTGTTCATAAAACAGTCGAAGCAATATGCAGACGGAAGACCCAGCTACCCGGCGAAACTGTTCGAATACATAGCTTCCAAGACGCCCGCCCACGACCTCGTTTGGGATGTCGGGACGGGCACCGGACAGGCCGCTCAATCGGTGAGTTTTAGAAAATTTGTTGTAGATAGCAAATGATAGTATTGTTGTTTTCATTTTAGCAATTTCTAAAAAACAATTCGTATATTAATATATTTTAACTTTCATTGTCTTTTATTAATTTCAATTGCTTTTAATTAGTTTTATTGGATTATTTTTAATAAGTCACTTATACTGAAATATCACAAACTATTTTACAAAACAATTCATATATTAATATATATGTATATTTTAGTGTTTGCTTTATTGGTTAACGACTAATCCACGCATCTTATCGATTTTTTTTTAAAAAGAAGTTACAAAATTTGATTTTTCTTCCTTTATTTTTAACACCCGCAAGTTCATAATTGGTTATATGTTTGGAATTATGTTGTCTCATTATTATTTAGTCGGGTCACGCACCTGATTAGTGAGTGGATATCTCGTCTTTGAAATCTAGTTGAAATATGTAATAGGGGCGTTTTATGTTTTTAGTATTAAATTTGTATGTGTTCAGTTATATGTTGTAATATGGTTTTATGAGAGTACTTTTTCAAAATCCTAGTCCCAATTTTATAACGTTTTGTATTCTTATATTTTTAATAAATTTGTTCTATTCATTTTTTCTGTGGACGTAGCTAACATATCGTTAATATCATACCAGCTTGCTGCACACTACGCTACTGTCATCGCCACCGATACTAGCCAAAAACAACTAGACTTCGGTACCAAGCTCCCCAACGTTCACTATCGTCAGACTTCATCAACAATGTCCATTGCCGAAGTTGAGCAAAAGGTGGCGCAATCAGGGACTGTCGACTTAGTCACTATCGCACAAGCCCTTCATTGGTTCGACCTCCCATCTTTCTACAAAAACGTTCGACATGTCTTGAAGAAGCCTCACGGTATTATTGCAGCATGGTGCTACTCGTTGCCTGAAGTCAACAGTGCCATCGACGTCGTACTTCGTCGCATCTACACTACTGATTTTGGGCCATACTGGGAGGCACCGCGCAAGCTAGTTGATGAAGAATATAAAACGATCGAGTTCCCATTTGAGGAGGCGGACGGAGAGGGGCCGCCTCGAGCGACTGAGTTAGCGGCGGAGAAGGTGATGGAGTTTGAGGACTATTTGACTTATTTGAGGTCATGGTCATCATATCAGACAGCAAAGGATTTGGGAGTGGAGTTATTGACTAATGAAGTGATTGGAGAGCTTGAGATGGCTTGGAATGAAGATGGGGAGAAGGGTAAGAAATTGGCTAAGTTTCCCATACATTTGAAGATTGGGAAAGTGGGAAACAATAATAATTGAGAGTTTGAGGCACCAAAACTTTGGATTTCAATTGGGTTAAATTGTCTATTTGAATTTGCATTTCTCAATTTAAAGTAAAAGGAAGGGGTAATTGAAAAGAACTATGTGATTTGTGGGGTTTGAAAGTTAAATTTAGGATGGTAAGAAATGACTAGATTTTGATGAGAATAAAGAAAAGAATTAATAACTCTTAAAAAACATTTTCTTAAAAAAAAATTATATTGAGGAACCATTAAATTTTATAGAGATGGTACTATTGCTTTTAAATAGGGAAAATGGTAAGAAATGACTAGATTTTGGGGAACAATAGAGGACATGACTATTTTGTATGGAAGTTTAAATGAATAACTAAAATAAATCAAGCGGAGAGATAAATGTTCCCCCCCCAAAAAAAATACCCTTTAATAATTTTCAATTAATTGTTTAACAAAAAAAATAGTGAGAAATTTATCTATTTTTCCTAAATATAAGTATAATTAACCACTTTTTATTTTTTAATATTACAAAAAATAAATATTAATAAAGTTCGTTAGGGAGAGATCTCTAAGATTACGGAGAGTTGGTTGAACATTTGTAGATCACAAAAAAAAAAAAAAAAAAAAATTGTTGATCAAACGTGTTGTAAGGAAAAAAAGTCCATCGTTCCAATTCATTGTCACTAGTCCACAGTCACGTTAGATCAAAAGCGCCGACAAACAATTTCTCAATCCTAATCCAGGTAAAAATTTTGATCATTCCAATTTGCATGAAAAATTCAATCGTTCTTCCATCCCCATTCAAGAATAATTCAATCATTCATTCCTCGGTGTCCTGCTCTTACAACATAAGTTGAGCCTCGATTGACGTGACGTTGCCATCACGTAGTTGTCATCCTGATAAATAAAATAAAAATTTTGTATTCACTCGGGGGGTTTGATTACCACACAATCTACAAACACAATAAACAAACACATATCAAGTACAAAATACAATGTGAATGATGGCAGTATACTAGATGTATAGATACACTTCATAACATACCATATACAAACAACAAGAAATGGTCTCAACTAACTCAAATAGCACATAACATTTTACAAAGTAAAATTGAAAAAAAAAATTGTATTCAACCGAGGGGCTTAATGTATCACACACTAAGGTTCAAGTGTTTTATACAAAATACAGTCTACGAACACAATAAACAAGCGCATATCGAATACATATTACAATGTAGACGATGGTAGTACACTAGATGTACAGATACACTTCATAGCATACCATATACAGACAACATAAAACAGTCCTAACTAACTCATATATCATATAACATGTTCATGCTAAAATTGAAACATATAGTCATGGTAGTACATTTGGTGTTTGCGCAGTTCGTTTATGAAATCGATTGATATTCCAAGTGATTTTGATTTCAGAATGATGTTTGATCTTTAGAACTATGGAGATACTTCAAATTTGGCGAATGATTCGACTTTGAAGAATTCTCTATCGAGTGTATATTCTTTACTTGAAGAACACGATGCGTGTTCTTCGTATTCAATAGCGTTTGATCTTCAAAACTCTTAAGAGACCTCAACTTTGGCAAATTCCCTCTAGAGTTCTAATATTATGGGCTTTGATGGGCCTTTGGGCCTAGCTCTTGGGTTTGGAATTCATGGCTTGGTTCACTAAAAGAACTTTGACATGGTTTAATTTTGAGTCAAATTCAAGATAAATCATTCTTTGGTTCAATTTAATTTTGAGAAGTATTGTCCAAAATGTAATTTAAGTTCGTCCTTAAATTTGAGATAATGACGTATCAATTTATGATTGACCAAAATTTCTCGATGAACAAGGTCTCTATCTTCCATTGGATAAAGAGAAGTTATCATATTTATCAGCTATATTGAGATTGACTATTTAAAATTAGTGGAATATTGAAAATAGAAAATGTTTAAATTTGGTTCATAATTATATAAATATGAAATTAAAATCTTCTTGCCTCATCCAAATTCGATTTCTTCTTCGTTAATCCTGAATGTCCTTTCTTCCTCGCTAAGCCTCGCCGGAGACTTTTCATGTATAAATTGGAATTTTGATTCATTATTTTTTTTTTCTCATCAAGAGATTTTATGGAAGCAACATTTGGCAAAATGTTCGAGTCCGTTTGTTCGTTCTTCGGCGCCGGCGACCAGATCCCCTGGTGCGATCGTGAAGTTATCGCCGTGAGTTTTCTTCTCTTCTTTCAAATTCTTGATTTAATGTTACAATTTCTGTCTGGATTTTGATCAAACTAAAGAAAAATTGAAAGAAAAAAAAAACGGAGAAGAACGATGTTGATTAGGTTAAATTATGCCTCGCCTCAAATTTGGCAAATTGGGGGAATAAGGATTAGCATTTGATTTCTTATATTGCTCGATGAATTTTGGCTTTTTTTTTTAACATTTTGTAGATGAAGAGCTTGGGATTTTTCGATACAAAAATTGGTGTGTAATCGATCCTGTTTTTTTCTTTTCTTTTTTTCATATGAGTGAATGTTCAGGTCAGCTTGCACGCATTAGGACTCTACATGATCGGACTTGGGTTGCTATAGGGAATTATAGGATCAATCCGAAGTTTCGGGTTGGTCAATCCTCCAAACCGTCCAAGTCTATGCATTAGCGCAATCCAACCTTAAAAGGGTTAGGTGGGTTGGATAGTTTGGGTTGCTTGAGTTGTCAATTATTTTGTGCACCTCTATCGCACACCTCGACTATTGTTACGCGACATACGGCTGCACCTGACTCTATAACATTTGGATGTTAATGAAATTCTTAGCAAATTAATTTCTAGGAAGGTGACGACTACAGATTGAACCCATCACGTCTTAGTTTTTCAAAACTCTCTTGACCATTAGGCTACTCCATAATGGCTATTTGATCAGAATTATGCGCGGTAGAGGTAGTTTGAAATCGGGATGGAATTGCAGATCGCAACATTGTATTTGATTTAGAATGCATAATGTAATGCAGGGGTGTGAAAGAGAAGTTGTAGAGGCGAATGAAGGTGCCTCCGAGGAGCGCAAGAGTGAAAGCATTATGAGGTTATCATGGGCACTTGTTCACTCGAGGCATTCGGAGGATATAAATCGTGGCATAGCAATGCTTGAAGGTAAATCTTCTGCAATCATTCTAGCTTGAATTCCTAAGAGTTTATTGAAGTAGGAAGAAGGCAAATGGTTCTTCAATATTCGTTTTGTTGTCGACTTCTTGGTTAGAAGCTAACAATGTGATCGAACTCAAAACATAGAACCAGGTTACTATTGAAATATAAACTATAACGAACTACAAAGCTTAATCTACGTGTTTGAGGTATTTGGAGCCTACCTTCTCATTGCTTACTCAAACCTACAAAACCATCTAAACAATTCTTTACCAACTCAAGAGCTAAGCTCAACTGACATGAACGGTTACAGGTTCGAATCCCTCGCTCAAATATTATTGAATTCAAAAAATAATATCTTTTCCCGCATCTTTTTTCATCATTCCCTCTATCTATGACCAAATACCGTACCGACATTCCTAACTATTCCCGGTCCCTAATAACATTCCTATCACAATCATGCAATTAATGGCTGTGAAATTTACGAGTGACGCTTTATAGGATATGAGCATTTTAGATGGGCGTTTAATTCTTGCAGCTGGAAGCTATGACCTCAAAGCCCCTAGTTTTTGTTGTCAATTCCTAAGAAAAGTAATTTTGTTTTTGCTTAGTCCAAACATAGCTTGCGTTTTAAGTTAGTGTCATCAAAAGTTGAAAAAAGACATTCCATTTTCCAGGGAATTAGGAACTAGATAAATAAGATTTTCATGTGTGAACTTGGTAACGAGAACTCGAGCACCATAATCATCTTGTCTTTGAATTCTATTCAATCATTTTGCTCAAAGTTTATTACTTGTATGGTTCGATTTTTAAAGTCGGATTAACATTTCATTCGCAGCTTCCGCAACCAATGCTAGGACCCCTTTGGAAAGGAGGGAGAAACTTTATTTGCTGGCTGTTGGATATTACAGAAATGGTGAATATCCAAGGAGTCGGCATCTTGTAGAACAATGTTTAGAGGTTTGTTCAACTAGTTTACTTATACATTTTGAATGTGTTTTATTTCCGAAGCACGCAACTTAATATCCTGCTAGCTATAAGGTGATGGGTTCAATATGTGGTGGCCATCTGCCTAGAAATTAATGTTTTAAGGGTTTCCTTGGTATCCAAATGTTGTAGAGTTAGACGGTATGTCCTATGATATTAGTCGAGGTGCGTGAAAGCTGGCCCGGACAGTCACGAATATCAAAAAATAAAAAAAAGTATCCTGCTATCTATATATAAGTTCATTGGTGATATCGTCACACATAATTGCTCAATGTCTTGCTTCAACTCCTATCTAGTTTGAATTCTTCAGCTTATAATTTTGTTTGTTAAATCATGCATTTCATTGCTGAAACTTACAAGCTACAAGTTGATGCAAACATAAACTATATCATCTAATGATCCTATTCGTAACATCGATCATTCCAAAGAATATCATGCGCGACTCATCGAACTTTATCAAGCGATCAAGACATATTAATGAATTTCCTTGGTTTTTTTTAGATTGCACCTGATTGGAGGCAGGCCTTGACACTTAAAAAGACCGTTGAAGAACAAATTGCAAAAGGTACAATGAAATACAATTACATGATACCTCTTTTTGAATCCTTCTTACTGCATCGATCTATATGCTGAAAGAATTCGGTTTTCGGTATGTCGATATAATGCACAGATGGAGTCATTGGTATTGGCATTACAGCTACAGCAGTGGGACTTATAGCTGCTGGGATCGCAGCGGCATCAAGTCGAAGAAGTTGAATAATCGATTCGTTTCACTCTAAAAGTATTTATGCACAATTCAAGTGCTTCCCTGTCTGATGTTTTGCATTATGATTATATAGTTCTGTTTGATAAGCACATTTGGAGCACTAGAGGAATCCAATGTCTTATTTTGTTCTCTGTTTATTTTTCTTATGTATGAGAAATATATTTTTGCTTGTGTACTTCTTCTTTACTCTATGTTGTGCAGTTTTCTAAATGTTAATAAAAGTCTTCTATAGTCCAAAATCAATGTTTTTCTCTACTATATCTATGATGCATCTGCATTTGTTTTAGGATTTTATAATTAAATTTATTCGTGAATTTTGAATCCGAGAATTTTAAATGAGTAAATTTTGAAATTCTAAGTTTGTTCTTGTTGAGATATGCCTTGAATTATTTGATACTCCACGACTAGTTAATCGGAGGACTCATTGTCCAATCAACGAGTCGGTCCTAGGGGTGAGGTCTATGGTGAGAGCTTGGGGGTAGCGCCCCTGGGCTAACGCCCCCAAAACCTAAACGATATATATAATTATGTTTCTATTTTTGTATATGGAGCATTATTTGAAATAAGATTTAATTAGAGTGCACTATATAAACTATATAAAATGTTAGCTCCATCTGATCGACATTCTGTAATTCGTGTTCTCCTTAATAAAACACTCTCTTGCTAGTAGATGTAGCTAACACATCGTTAGTGAACCATGTAAATTCTATGTATTCTTCTTTTCACGTTTTTTTTTTGTTTTTCGATTGATTGTTGATTGTCGTGTTCGTGTTTATATTAGTTGAAGATACGCTCAAGGTTAGTGTTAACTTTGCATAAAAAAGTTTGCCTCTTTGAGAATGTTATAATATCACATGGGAGGTGACAAGAATTTAAATTAATAACCTCTTAAAAGATCAAAAAATAATTTAAACTTTTTGGTTCCGTTGAGAGTTGGTGTCAGCAGAACATTAAGAACTTTCGTTGCATTTCATTGACAATGTTTGCTGCTGGCTCACAAAATGACGACCTAAAGAACGAATATCTTTCTATAATTGGGTTGTTTTTTTAATATTATTTGCATTCTCTTCCATAATTGGGAATTTTTATTTTAGAATGAAAAAACAATGTGGGTTAATCACGGTTATTATTATTATTTTTTTTGTGAGATACATAGTAACAAAAGATTAAAGTAGTAGATTTATCTCCCTTTCTTGGACGAGAGAATTCGTCTTTTCAAACATGTAAGCTTCTTTAAGCTGCTGCCATACGAGCTAGGTGATGAGCAAGACTGTTGGACCCTCTAGCACACCGGGAAAAAGAAACCTTTGTCAACGCTGCAACAATGGTGAAAGTATCGTCTATGATAAAACCCACTTCAGATCTACTAAAGTTTCATTTTTTAAGAAAAGCAACCACACGAGACGCGTCTAATTCCACTTTAACCTCTCTGAAACCCACATCCACGGCTATTGCTACTCCCTCTTGAACTGCTAAAGCATCAGCAATCTCTGAATCCACAATTCCTGCAATCGTTCGACAAGAAGAGAACATTATCTCCCCACTCTTGCTACGCACAATCACCCCAATTTCACATCTATTAGCTTGAAAATTAATTGCTCCATCAGTATTGATTTTCAATATATGGTCTTTAGGTGGCCGCCACTTTTTCCTATCCATTACTGAATCCGTTCCCAAAGTAGCATCCACATGAAGCCTTGCAGAAACTGATTTGAGATCTTCCAAATACTTCTCACAAAACTCTCAATCATAAGACGTATCTGCCCCTTGTAAGCTAAATGCCTCAAATCCACTTCGAAGTACCACGTCATTCCTACTACACCAAACTTTCCAGCACATCAGTAAGAACTTCTCCAATTGATTCAACGTCAATACATCAAAAAACCACATAATCAAAATTTCAGATATCTGTGCAGGCACCTCATATCTTTGAAATGTAGACATCGCCCAAGCCATTTTAGCCCATATACAATTCCAAATCAGAGTATTTATACATTCTTCAAAAATCGAACCGATCGAATAAATGGCAATCAATTGATTTTCAAGTATTTGTCAATTGTGTCAGTTAGAAAAAAATACTTAACCGAACGTTTGTCGGTTAGGCCAGTTCAATTGGTTTTAAATATAAGTCCATTTAACAATTAAATAATTTTATTTACATAACATTAAAAAAAAAAGCTCTTTTCTAAAAAAAAATTAAAAAAACCCTCTAAATTACTTTTTAACTAACAGATTATTGAATAATTAATTAGATTTTTTGGGTTTAATTATTACAAAATTAACTTAAATTCAAATGTGTTTCCAAAAGTTATTTGATACGACAAATTCTTTCAATTAATTTTCAAATTTTCATTAAAAAATTGTAAGATAAATGTTTTTTAATCAAAAAATAATAATAAAGTGAACTAACCAACCGTGATACTCAAATTTCTTTTTCTTCTTCAGTTACATTTTTTAGCAAATTGATAAGTCGAATTTCACCGAAAACCAACACCAACCAGTAACACTCCTAATCTTGGTTTAATTTAGATTCATTAATTATACAACCAAGAAGCAATAGTGTGATAATACACTACAAAGGAAAGAATTAATATTCCAAACTTTTTTTTTTTTATATTCAATCCGGGCAGCTTTTGTGCACCTCGACTAATGTCACTGGACATACTCTACAACATTTGTATGTCAAAGAAACTTGTAGAAAATTAATTCATTATGCAACATCAACCATTGTTAACCAAGTTCGTTCTTCAAACCTACGTATCATTTTCGAAGGACAAAAGGAACCATATTCCTCAAAAGGAACTCGAGTTCCTAACGCCATTGTTACAAAATATACTCTGGTTGCAAGCTTTCAAAGCATGCATAATCAACGAGAATGGCTAGCTATACACCTCTTCAATCTTCTACTAACATTAATACACAAACAACTCGAACAACACAACGAGTTACCGAGAATCTACTGCATCGTGGTGAGTGCGGAATGAAGCACGTCTTCAAGATACTTCTCAGCGGCAGCATACTGTCGTTTCTTGTCCTCGATCGCTAAAGCCGCCAAAGCTTTATCCTGCAATTAAGGCAAAACAACAGAGTTCAATCCTTTTTTTAGTTTCTCTTTAGGTGAGTTAAAAGGTTTTGGGACCATTTGTACAGAAAACAAATAGGCAATGGATGAGAAATGGGGAATGAATTACAGGAGGCAGATCTTGGTAGCTCCTTAAAGTATCAAGGATGGGCTTTGTTTTTTTCTCCAACTCTTTCCTGTGCTCAGCCATTTCGACCAGTACCCCATGACTAATGTCGGGCGAGTATCCCACACGATTAAGCATTGCCTGTCACATGTAATAATACTTCATCAAATCACATGTTGATGTTGGTGTCTTCATTTGGAGTTAGATAAGCCTTTAGAAGACTACTGCCTAGAGAGATGATGATATCAGTTATCACTACAAAAGTAAATTGTGAACCTGCAGTTTCGAAAAAGAAATGTGATTTTCGACATTTTTCCATGCCAATATGATTCACACCAACAGAGTTCAGATTCATTAACTTTACCATCACCATTAATAATATACCACAAACATCTATGTTCCAAAACATTTTTTAACTAGTGCATAGCTCAACTGAAATTAAATATGGAGGTCATGAGTTCAAATTCTCTCACCCTCAAATGTTGTTGAACACACAAGAAAAACTAGGGCATCGAGAGCCATTCTCCTAATATGTTCATGACGTACCCCCACGCCCCACCCCACAAGTACCAAGGAGATTAACCCACATACAATGATGTTTTCCTTTTTTTTCTTCTTTAGTATCCGTGACTGTCCTAACCAGCTTGTGTGCACCTCGACTAATGTCACGGGACATATCGTCTGACCCTACAACATTTGGATGTCAAGGAAACTCGTAGGAAATTAATTCCTAGGTAGGTGGCTACCATAGATTGAACTCATCATCTCTTAGCTTCCCAAAACTCACTTGACCACTAGGTCACTCCATGATAGTTGACGTTTTCGTATTGTTGAATTTTCAATCGAAGGTTTGAACCAAAGACTTGGTTGATATCACCAAACATCCCCCCTTATCACCAGGCCACCCATTGGGGTCCACACAATGAAAAACTTGCATCCAGATGCACACCAGACTATAAACTTCATAAACCTATTGATTCTAAGTTAACTACTAGCAAAACCAAAAAAGAAGAAATACCTTATAGTTGGCACATTGCTGCATGTACTGCCTCTCCTTGGCAGCCATGACAGCCAAATTTGTCTTCCAATTATCCATTTGAGATTCACATGGAGCTACATCATCTTCTAGCTGTGCTAGTGTTCTACCGAAATCATGCCGAAGTTAAAACAATAAAAATCCGAAACTGTAGGAATCTCAGAAATAAGAAGAGAAATTTGAGTAAAAACTAACCAACCTCTTCAAATATGTCAATCTTGCTATTGCTTTTCTAGTATGATCAAGCAGAACATTGGACTCTTTCTCCACCTTCCCCCTCTTCTCCTCCACACTTATTTTCCTCAAAGAAATATCCCCCATTGCAACCAGAAAGCTACATTCAATATCCTCTCAATCAAACAACAAAAAATTTCAAGTACAAATCCATAGAGAAAATCAGGGATTTCATTAAGCCATGTAAAATGTGTGTTAATCACCCGTCTTAGTTAGGGGTGTTCATACATTCCCCAAAAACCGAATCAATCAACTGAAACCGATTGAATAAAGGGCAGTCGGACTGTTTTCAAGTATACATTGGTGATTAGAAAAGTACTTAAACGAAAATTTGTCAGTTAAGTCGGTCTATTTGGTCGGTTTTCAAGTATAAGCTCATTTAGTAACTAAATGATTCTATCAATCAAACAATAGTACAAATCCATAGAGAAAATCATGAATTCCATTACCTACTAAGCTCCGTATCCCTAATATTCAACAAATTGGCCACATTCGCAAGAACCTGCGCCGACGAAACGACATTGGAAGGCAAATTCTCCTGCGCCATTCCCACGCTCTCCAAAATCTCCCTAATCCTAGCAGCTAAAGCCCTAAAACGAATCAATCAACAGAAACAGCAAATCAAATCAACGGAAATCGAAAGCTTCGGGATAAACCCTAACGAACCTTGGGCGCGGTACTCGGCGGCCTTGAGGCGGAAGTCTCTGGCGAGAATCTCGGCGGCGCGTGTCTTGGCGTGGGAGAGCGAGCAGAGATCGTGGAGGTGAGAGACGGTTCGAGGAGTGTATTCGAAATCGGGAACTTCCTTGCCGGCCCTGCCGAATTCGGATCCCAACCATTCCTTCACTTCGGCGATTCGGCTGGTTGGATCCGAGCCTGATTTCGCGTCGGAATCCGCCGCCGATGAGATGGTGTCGCTCATTGTTGATCGGAAAATGGAGGAGATGGAAGCTTCGTCGGATCTGCCGACAAGAACTGTATTATTCAAAAATTGGTTTCTTTTTGGGTTTAATTGTGCATTTCTCGAGAAATTACTTCAAATTTAAAAAGCTTTTAAAATGGTTTAATTATACAATTATTTATTAATCCATTTCAACTCTATGTTACACGTTCGAATTTGAAAATTCATATTCCACGCTCATATTATATGAGTGCAGTTATGTCTTTTATATAGAATTTATCGGTCTTCTTTCCCCAACTTGTACTTAAAGAAAGGAAATTTATTATGTATATCAACTTTAAGATCCTCTATTAAAATTAGAGCACATTTTTATCAAAAAATTGTTTATACTAAAATTCTGAGTGATTAAACTCAATCGAACTCAACGAATAACTAATGATTGAACTCAATCAGTTTGTTAAGTGATTGAGCTCAACTGATTGAGTTCAATCACTAGTTATTAATTGAGTTCAATTACTCAGGATTTTGATATATATACAATTATTTTTCAGTTTTGTGCTATAGATGCAATTTTTTAGCCAATTTTTATTATACATAAAAAATCTCCCAACTTATACTAAAATCAGTTTTGTGCAATTTGTATTTGGCTCTCATATTATATGATGGCAGTTATGTTTTTTATATAAAGTTTATCGATCTCTTTCCTCCAGCTTGAACTAAAAGAAATCCTATATATATGAAGTAAATAATATCTAATAAATATAAATACTAAACAAACTACATTTTATCTCTAACACCTAACAATTTTTCAAAAAAAAAAATCTCTAACACCGAACAATGTTCAATCCACGCCTTTAATTAAGTGAATTTTTTTATGTATAATAAAAAAATAAATTAAAAAAAATATATGAATATAATTTTTATTTTATTTTTAAGGAATTAGTGTATAGCAAAAAAAATTAGGGAGACCTAATAAAAAAAATGAAAAAATCTAAAATCTATGCCTCTATAGTTTTCAATCAATTCTTCAAACACTATTTTAGCTTTCGAAGCTTTAGGATGGAATTTAAATTCTCTAAAATAAAAAACCATAATTATAATTTTCAAAATCCTCAATTTTCGTGTTTGGTTTGCTAGAATCTTAAAACTAGGGTATACTATTATAACACTACACTGAAATTATATCTTAATATAATAATAAAAATAACTTTGAGAGAACAATTTTTTTTTTTATTAATAATTTTAAAAATAAAAATGATTATGCAAAAATGTGCGCATTATAATAATAAAAAATTTGAATCATTTTATCAATATTTTATTTTTTTGATATTCATGATTGTTCGGGCCAATTTTCGCGCACTCCAACTAATGTCACGGGACATATCGCCTGCCCTAGGAAATTAATTCTTAGGTAAGTGGTCACCATAAATTGAACTCATCACTTATGCACCCAAAGATCCTCTTTGACTAATTAAACTACTCTATAATGGTTGAATCATTTTAACGATGTAAGTAATTATATTAAGGGGTTTTGCAGGAATAAACCAAGCGCACCTCTACTAATGTCATGGGACATACCGCCGGACCCTACAACATTTGGATGCCAAGGAAATTCATAGGTATTAATTTGAAATTAACTCCTAAGTAGGTGGTCATCATGAGATTTGAACTCATCATCTTATGCACCCAAAAGTCTTCTATGATCAATTGGGCTACCCGACGATGATTAAGAAATGTAATGTTGTTATTGCACTTCCATAGCAACCTATTTCTCTTTTATAAGTTTCGAAATTGTTCCTCTAATGAAACCATCTTTATTCTTCTAGACAAGGACAATCACTATTACTCTAATACCATAACACGTATTGGAGTGAGCGTGTAATATTTTTTTTTAATTATATTTACATTAATGAGGAAAACACTTTTAAAATAAAGTACAAACTCAACCATCAAACCAAGAGTAACTATTATCGATAGTTAAAGTTAACTAACAAATGGTTAATTAACAAAAATGGAAGCTAAAACCAAACTAACTAAAAAAAAGTAAATGTTTTTTTTAGTACATATCAAACTTGTGACATTCTTGTTGAACTGGTATACAGCCGAATAATGAAACTATTGCATCATTAACTCATTCTAAAAAGGTAGATGTTGATAGCTCTAATATATACGATCAAAAATTTGTTCCTTTCATATATATTTTGGCTTACTCCCTCATATCACATTATGCAAACAAAATCCTCTTTGATCGGTTAAACCAACCTGCATTATCTATACACCATCAACTTCTCATAATGAACATGAAAAATTACCAAATTTGAAGAAGTAAACTCAATTATTTAACCACATGGGAAAAATCAAAACACCATCCATTCTATTGGAACATATTTGTTCAAACCAAAAGTCCAAAGATTTGTGATTCAAAGTCATAAACAACAACAAAAAGGGCACCTAATCAATCCATTCTCATTGCACTTAGGGCATCTCATCAACCCTCCATCTTCCCCAAACAGCTTCCTACTCCCATTACAATTAGGGCATGGCACAAACCTTGCATCCCCACACCTCCCACACACAGACCTCATTTCCCCCGCCGCCGCCGCCGGGAACTCCTCCAACATCCCCGCCAACTCCCCGCTCTCGTTCATTTCCCGAATCTCCTCCGCCCCGCCCACGTGCTTCCCCCCGATAAACACCTGCGGTAGCCTCCCCGCGCCGCCCCCGCCGAGCTTCCCCTGCAGCTCCCTTTTGAAGAATGAATCCATTGAAATGTCCCTCTCGTCTACCAAAACTCTGAACCCTCTGAAGATCGTTCGGACGAAACAGCAATCCTCGTACGTCTTTCGGATTCCTCGGAGGCTTGTGAAGTAGATGACTATTGCTCTGTTTTTTGGCGGCCGGTGATTTGAAAATGATGAACTCCGGCGAGTGTTGGGCTGATCGGAGCCGAGTTGCCGGAATGATACTGCTCTGGTGTATGCTGAAGCCACGTTTGGATCTAATTTTGCGAGAAAAGATTCCTCTGAAATGTGCTTCCACAGTGGTTTCTTCGGCGACCATGGCGGAATCGAACTCATTTCTTCCTCCATTTTCGCCGGAATCGAACTGGGTCGGATCGGTCTCTTCACAACTGAGCCTTCAAACCCGCTTTCCGATATGGGTTTCGCCGGATTTGAAATGGGTCTGGCCGGAATCGAACTGGGTCGGGTCGGATTCTTCACAACTGAGCCTTCAAACCCAATTACCGATGTGGGTTTCGCCGGAATCGAATTCGGTCCGGATCGAATTGGACTGAGTTTGGCCGGAATTGAACTGTTTTCCGGCGGAATTTGATCGGAATCGGAGTCGAGGCCATCCATGAGTTCCCAAGTGTTGATAACAGAGTCAGGGGAAAGGGAAAGGGAAATCTGGTCGGAGAAATCAATTGGTTTTTTTTCCGCCAAATGGGAATTGG
The DNA here is from genome assembly GCA_037832685.1 of Sicyos baderoa. NCBI lineage: Eukaryota > Viridiplantae > Streptophyta > Magnoliopsida > Cucurbitales > Cucurbitaceae > Sicyos > Sicyos baderoa. The sequence continues at coordinate 8,888,638 of JBBMEF010000025.1, forward strand.
CCGGACGGTCAATAAGGAGAAGAGAGCCATAGGTGGTGGAAGTGAGAGAAACAAGGTGGTGCGTGTCGCCCTTCTTCACCGGCGGGTGGTGGACGAGCGGTGTCGGGAGGGAGAAAGCCCTCCCGACCGAGGCCGGAGAGGAGCGAGCCGATGCCGAAGGCGAAGGAGAAGAGAAAGACCCCGAATTGCGGGTGGGACGAGCGGCGGAAGCAGCGACGGGCTTAGAAGCAGAGCACCCCATGAGAAATGGAGTGTTTCTCTCTCTAGGTTTGTGTTTGGATAGGTTTTAAGAGAGAGAAGATGGGAGGTTTGGTGTGAGAGAGTAATCAGAAGGAGTTGGAAAATTGGGGACTAAGGGAAGAAGATGAAAACAAGAAGGAAGGTAAAGAGCTTTTGAGTTTATGTATAATGAAAGGAATATATTTAAATTATTATATTTGAAAATCTGGTAATTTAGTTGGGGATTAGATACACTTTTAATTCACTACTTCTTTTAATAATTAAATAATAAATAAGAATTATTGTCTATTTTAATTAGAAAAATGGTAGTTGTTAGACCATTTTAAAGAAATAATTGCAAATTTCTCATAAAATCAAAATAATTGCAAATTTAATTTTTCATTTTTTATTTTCGGAAATTGTTTTTTACAAAATCCCATTATGCCCTCGACATCATTAATTACTAAATTTTATTTGCATTTACTTTCCTTTAGCATTAATTATAAATTCAAATTTTACAATTAATGCAATTGATTAACTTCCTTATTTATATATTCCATAATCAA
>JBBMEF010000025.1:8903978-8924966 GCA_037832685.1 Sicyos baderoa
TATATATATATATATATATATATATTTGATTTAATTTGAAAAGATGTAACCATGGTTTTGACCCATAATTCACGACCAAAATTAAAATGTAGGCTCTCTAATATTATTTAGAGATAAATATAAAAACTAGTAAGACTACACTAAATAAGAGTCGAATAGGAAAAAAGTGTGAAACAATAACCTATAAGTTTCAATATTTAAACTCTCAATATTATTTTGAATAATTTTAAATTTTAATAAATAATTTCCAAATATATTTGCAATATCAAAATTATTAATGAAGTTTTCTCAAAAAAAAAAAATTATAGAAAAAAAATAATAATATTTAGTTGAACCAGTCCAATAATCTTATTTATTAAATTTTTCTTTTAAGATTTTTATTGCGGATATAATTTCTAATTTAAAAGTAAAGCACCAAGCAAACAAACTTTTGAAAATCATGTAATAACATTTTTTTGAATTAATTTAATTTGAAAGGTTACCTTAAAAAAAATTAAAAAGTTACTACACATGAATTTTGACTTAAGATTAAGTTTTTGAATCGAGAGATATAAATTTAGATAATTATATTATAATAAACTTACCTACTATACAGGTTGATTGACAACCCTACATGTACGTTAGATTGACAACCAACTATACTAAGATCGAAACAATGGTAACTTTTGTGCGTGTCCACGAAACTGAGACCAACATCAAACTTTGTAACTATTGTATTAAAATCAAAGAAGTGTGTTCCTTGACAACCATTAAGGTTGTCTTTAATATTATTTAAAATAATTTTGAGTTTTATTATCGATTAATTTAACTATACATGTATCTTTCAAATGTATTTGCAATATCAAAATTATTTTGAAATTTGACGGTAATGTGATGTTTTTTTTTATCCTAATCTAGTTTAACATCAAAAAATCAAAAAATTTAGTTGAATTGGTCCGGTATTCTTATTCATTTAATTTTTTTTTTTTTGGAATTTTGATTATTGCCGTATAATTGTTAAATTAAAATAGCAACTAAAACTCTTTTCGAACAATTGTGTATTGATTTAATTTGAAAGGATTTTTTTTCCTTTACTTTTTGAATTCTAGTTTGAAAAATTGAGACAGGTGTTAACAAAAAAAAAAATTAATATACGTGATAACAAACACAAATAAATAATTTCTATCATATACAAAATATAATATTTTTAGAGTGGAAGCATAAAGTTCTACAATGTACATGTTACCTACAAGTCTTAGAATAGAAAACTTGGCTATGATATTATTTAAAATAATTATAAATATTATTTACTATTTAAGATTATATATTTGTAAAACAACCATAATTTCATAAATTCTTTTTCTAAATTATTTTATATATATTAATTTCTAATTGCATTTAGAAATTAGTTTTGTTGGGTTCAAATTATTGGGTGTATAGAAATTTGGTAAGTGTTTAAGTGTGCTCGTTTATAATCCTATCTTTAGAACTCTAGTGAAAAATTCTTACCATCTTCGTCCTAAATTCTTTTTCTAAATTATTTTATATATATTAATTTCTAATTGCATTTAGAAATTAGTTTTGTTGGATTTAAATTATTGGGTGTATTGAAATTTGGTAAGTGTTTATGTGCTCGTTTATAATCCTATCTTTAGAACTCTAGTGAAAAACTCTTACCATCTTCGTTTGTGGATATAGACTTTGCCTTATAGCTTTTCTCGATATCAAGTGATACATTTGTTAGATCACGTAATTATTCAACCATAACTAAATTAATTAAATTTTTTGCTACAATTTAATTCACTAAGTCATATCCTTTCTTTCCTTTAGTAGCTTTCGTGATTCAAATGATAGTAGGCAAGGAATGTGTTAAGTCACCCATGGTTGAGTTTTATTTTACGAAAATTGTTGAATTATATTGACCTGATTTACATTATTATTTTTTTCTCTATATGTTTTTACCAATTTAATCTTTAGATAGTTTTTTATTTTATACAAATATTTATTTAATTATTAACTATCTAATTAAAAAAATTAACATATATTTTCTCAGAAAAAATTAACTATTATGAAATATTATTTAAAATAGTTATGAAATAAAGATTTGAAAAATATATATATATATATTAATCGAAAAAAAAAATCCGACGAAAGCTTGATCCCCACAAAAAAAAATGGTGGATTTTACCAAGATGAGAAAGACATTTCGAACCCCACCCGTGGACATCTCTTACCATCAAAGTACATCATTGAATTTATAAATCAAATAATTGTAAATTAAATAAAATAAGAATCATAATTTCTTTCACATAAAATATTTTTCAATCAGAACTTGACAATGATCAGTTATCACAGCTACCTCCTCAAGAGGCTTCTTTAATCAAACACACAAGTGAAGCCACCCTACACTGGCAGTCAATGGCAAAAGTTAAACCAACCAACACTTACAATCTACACTGAACACAATAATCAGACCATTACAGTCATGTCGATATCGCGATCATCAATCAAACCATCAAGCTATAAGGGTTAGTTTCAGAGACTTCAATCACTTGAAAGCTAAAATACATTATTTCCATTCTCCGTGTTAGCCTGCTTGAGTAATCTGGAGTCTTGTTCTATAGAAATATTCATTACTCGCCGCTGTCGATGAAACTCGCGCATATATGATCAGAAAGTTTCGATACTAATTTGAAGTAGCCTCTCCAGCTCTACAAAACTATGTACAGTACAATCATCTGCACAAGCATAGCGCAACGAAATGGTGATATATGAGGCATCAATTATCAGGTTGCCAGCAAACCCATGTGTCTTTGTTACAACTTGCTTACAAGTTCATCAATAACAGCTTTCATGCTCCTCCAAATGTCTGTAAAAATGCATTACATAATTTACATTTCTGCTGCCATAAAGAGAGAAAATCATGTTAATTTCCAACATTTTAAGTCGCATTTCATAAGTGTCGTGATCATAATATATATATTTGTGACTGTCCAGACCAGTTTATGCACACCTCGACTAATGTCACCGGACATACCGTCTGACCCTACAACATTTGGATGTCAAAGAAACTCGTAGAAAATTAATTCTTAGGTAGGTCACCACCATGGATTAAACTCATCACCTTGAGAACCCCAAAAATTTGATATACATCTCCCATATATTTTATCTGGTTATGAAATCAATATTTCGAGTTCTCAAACAACCCCACTTGAAAGGGGAGGGCCCATACTTTGTTCCAAAGAGAGTTGGACTAAACAGAGAAACGTCATAACCAATGAGCTAACAAAGCTTTACGGGTACTCAAGTTACCAACTCCTAACCCTCTTAGCTCAGCTCCTAGGAATCCTCTTTCTAATCAACCAAATGAGAGCTCATTTCCCCTCCTCTTCCCCTCCCAATTCCTTTTTTTTTATCCGTGACTGTCTGGACCAGCTTTTGTACACCTCGACTAGTATCATGGGACATACCGACTGACCTAACAACATTTGAATGCCAAGGAAATCCGTAGGAAATTAATTCCTAGGTAGATGATCACCATGGATTGAACTCATCACCTTATGCACCCCAAGACCCTTTTTGACCAATCGAGTCACTCCATGATGATTTCTTCCACTTTCAATTTCAATGAGCCAACTTGAAAGAAAAAGGATACGCCATATACAATATTACAATCGTGCGTGTGTAATTGGTTTTAATTCTTCTTCGAAAAAGATTAAGGAATAACATACATTTAAAAAGATCAATTAAACACAAGATAAGATATCTTACCAGCTAATTATGTCTGAAGCCTTCGTAACTCATAGTTTCTGATGCATTGTCCAACCTTTTACTATCTTTGAATGCGAAGAAAAATCAAGTCAGTAACCACCTATTGAATATTACAAGCAAGGATCAACAGATATAGAAAACTCATTACCAAGACGGTCTCCGTTCTCGCGGGTATCAAGGATGTTATCAGCCTCGGTTGGTAAAAATGGACATCTGGCATAGCTCTCTAGTATATCTGGCAGTTCAAACTAATGTTGTTATAACTGATAATAAATCATCTATATTGTCCTGGTCCACTCTCTCCCTCTTTTCTTATCTACATAAAAAAAGGCAAAACTTTACAAAAGGGAAAATGTTCCGATTTCTTTTCTTTATGAATCTTCTTGATCATCTATATTAGGAGACTAATACATTAGGGAAACTTATAAAATAGTCGAATCTAGAAAATAATTTTAAAAAAAAGTAGCATCCATTGTCATTAGTATTCGAGTTAATACATATTTATGAATTTATAATACAGTTTAAGACTATGGATGCAAATACTTCAAAATTTACCTACATTTGTAATTACTTTGTGAGAAGAGCACATACAATAAATTAAGGTGGGCCGCATACAATTTTTTTTAATTATTTTTTTAATAAAGATAGGAAGTGAAAAAAGATACCTGAACTGTGAGAAAAGTCTGCAGTCAGATCTGAGAGACTAAAATTCCTGGTAATTTGATTGATGAACCCATATGAAGAGGGATCCTGATCAAGTAGTGATTGATTGAAAGATGGTGTGTTGGAATCAACACTAGCAAAAGATGCAACTGATGCATTCCCAATTGATTGACGCGCATCAAGGACATTACCCTCTGTTCCGAATATGTAGGGGGAACTGTTCGAATAACCAGTTTCTACTTTTATCATTCCTCCATTCATTCCTTGAAACAGACCCACGTTTGAGCTCTGAAGTGCAGCATCAGTCCTGGCATGCGAAGACATGCCCGCAGCAGTGTGCATAGTTGAGTGTACAGGTTGAGTACCATTAGAATAAGCATTGCCTAAGCTGACACCCACATGGTTGTTTGTATCATCTTGTTTCAAAGCAGGTCCGGTATGCTCGGGTGCGTAGCAGCTCTGGTGTACTGTTCAAACAAAGTACATTGACTTGACAATGATACATGTAGATTACAGAATTATAAAATAGATAATGAATAGTTTTATATAACAAAGCAGGCTCCTTCAAGAAAAAGAAAAAGAAAAAGAATTTTTCAGATAATAATAAAGGAATGAAAACCTCACAAGATCATCAATATGCAAAAAAATGGTTATAGATCCCGTGGAATAGAAGACCAGCATCAGTACGACTCACATATTGATAATGTGGCATACTCGTTAGATAATAGTTTCATGAAGTATTTAGTGTAAGATGCATAGAATTAACTTTTTTTTAGGAAATTGAGAAACCATTTCATTGATGTATGAAATAGATTCAAAAGACGAAATGGTGATAATTACAAAAAAGATACCCAATTGGTCATGATACGTACAAGATTATAATTACAAAAAGAAATATAGAGATGCATAGAATTAACTCTAACATCACAAGATTACTTTCTACCTCCTCTTCTATTTAAATCTCCAAAACAGTTTTCTTGTAAAAAAAAATCTCCAAAATAGAATCTACAATATTGCCAAAAACAAAGACGAACAAATATCTTGTGACCAAATATGTTCCCCCTTTGGAACAAGTTTAGGAAGAGCTATTACAAAATAGGCAACATACTGGGGACAAAACAATAGATTTCTGCCTATTTAAATGTGGATCTCTGTTAAATATTATCTCTCGTCTAAATTTGTTGTTGATGATGAAAACCATTCAGAACCATGAGAAGTTTTTTAGTGAACCTGATGGCACCATTTTTCTGAATCATGAATCAAGTTCTTAAGAGAATAAAGTTTTTGAATAATGAGGATTATAATAAGTAACAAATAAAGTTGACTGACACAATGCTGAGCAAGAAACTACGAAAAGTGGAAGTGTAATAAAACACTAAAAATATATTCTTCAACCACAAAACAAATCTAAATCAATTTAGTCAATGATTGAAATGCATAAATCATGGATGCTCAATTGTCTGCCTTTGGTGCCTATTTCCCTTTTTTTTCCTCCTAATGTATTGGATAAACTTTGTTGAATAAATGAAATGTCTTATCCAAGAGTATATGAAATGAGAATGGCTAAAAGTGTACAGTGATATATAAAAAAAAATGGAGAGAAAGATGAAGGTAATTTGAGAAGCCAAAAGGCATGAAACTCTATTACTAAATGAAGAAAGTGTCTAGACTTTGCCACAAACTCAAGCTTGAGGCAGGAAACAACATTAGATTTTGGGAGAGTTGCTGAGCTGTTGACTATAGCTCCAATCAGAAATTTCTTTCTAATGAAATGGTCTGTTCTCAGAAAAGAAGAAGATAGAAAAAGAAAGTAGGATGATGATGCCTATCAAAGCCAGAAGAATTACAAACCTCTACAATTTTTACAAACGTTTATCCCTTGCTAAATGAAATAAGAAAAACGTTTATCCCAACCAAATTGAAATCCTTTATGATACTTGTAAATCCATTCAAAGATTTCCCAAACTGAATTAGACAGAATCCGACTTCACTGACAGCTCATGAAGTCCAAGAATACATCTTCATCTGACTTCCTTCGAGGTGCTTAGAAACAAACGAGATGTGGGTTCAATTGGTATTAAGTAATTTCCTGCCACTCTTAATGCCAAGGTGATAGTCACTAGGTCCAATTCCAAGAAAGAAAACTGATGTTTCAGCACAAGGTAGAAAGCATCAGTTTGAAAGAAAAGTGTCTTTGCAAAAAAAAAATAATCCATGCGGTACAACTCTTCCACTTTCAATATGCCTCATTAATTGTGAAATAAAGAAACCGCGAGGGAGAAATATACTTAGGATCTCATTTTCTCCATCTTCTTTTTAAAAAACCATATGTGACAGGGCCTCACTTATTATTAAGAGATCAGATGAATTGTACCTGGCATGTTGTTTTTTAAAGAATGTACCTGGCATGTAATTACATACATAATATAATTATCTTATCCTCAATAAACAGTTACTCTAACATCCAATATATAGCAACACAACGCAACAAGAACGAAAATGAAGCTCTCAACTAGGAGGAAAGGAAAGCGGCCTTACTAGGTTGGACATGGGACCCATTAGAACTAGATAAGGAAGTCACAGCACATGGATGTATCTGTTGCATCATTCTTGCTTGCTGCTCAAGCAAGCGGTTGAATTCCATAATCTGGCTTTTCACCATCAGTCTCAGATAATATGCATTGAAGAATTCCCGATTCTCCTCTTCAAGCTTCTGCCAAACTGGAAGAGCAATGCAAAAGGTTTTTGACTGTAATCGATGAAGTATACATAAAAAGATGTAATAAAAGTATTTACAACCTGCAGTTCTATCTCAACATGGATCAGAAATTTATGAATAGTTCTTTTTCTCAATCCACCTGAAATCTACTTAATGTTGTTTATTGTCCATGTTGAAGATACTCACCTTGTGGGACAAGGAAAGGTGAGGAGTCTTCAACCATTTATAAGAGATATGGGCTACTCCCCTCATTACCAATTGGTTTTGAGGTGGAACCTCATATTATCTAATATGGTACTAGAGTTTAATGTGGTTTATTGGTCTTCCAAATTTCGATCCGATCCAAGCATGTAAAAACCTAAGTGGGTAATTCGGACCCCACCTAAACGGGTATTTGATCCCAAAAATTCGGATCCAATCCAAGCAAGTAAGCCAAAGCGGATATTTCGGTCCAAAAATTCAGATCTAGTTCAAGATGGTCTTTCCTACATGTGGCATGTTGGAGACACTCACCTTGTGGTCTTTGTTCCATATTGGAAACGTGAGGAATCTTCAACATCTTTATAAGAGATATGGGCTACTCTCCTTGGAACCCCATACTATCTAATAGTCCCTTTTTTCCCTGTGCATGTGTGGAAAATCATCCTTCACTTAACAACTGCAGGGCATATTTGTTTAAGATCTTTACCTTTTCTTGAGTGTTGGATAAAGGGTCCAAGGACAGTAAAATAATAAACAAATGCTGATAGGAGTGAAGTTGGAAACTGAAGCAAGGCAAAGAAAACTACTCCAAAGAGCTATGGATTTGAAAGAAATGAACTATGAATCTTCAATTAAAAATTGCTTGAATGGTTGAAGTTTGAATGATGTTATATTGCAAACCAACTGTCTATATTAACCAACAGGCATCTTCAAACATGCCTAAGAGACTACGAACTCAACCATATTAAGACCTTGAAACATCCCAAGAAGGCTATTAATAAGAGAAAATATCCTCGAAAAATGTTTTCACCATCAAATAAAAGCTTTTGACCTTCAACACAGTAAGAACCAAAACTAGAAATCACAGAATAAAACATCCCAAGAAAAACAATTTACAAGTAGTCAGTCGTCTTTCGGAATTGTTGGAAAAGAATACAAATTTCCCCCCCCCCCCCAAAAAAAAAACAAAGAGGTGCTGGAGTTTGAAAATTCCAAGATCTTTTCCAGTAAGTAAACTTCTTAATGAGCTTGTCTTAGCCTCTTTCTTACCAAAACCTTGTGATATCCTAGAAAAGTAACCATTTAGTTTTTCTATTATTTTTGGAAAGCATATATGTATTTGATAAACGTTCAAAGAAAATGGTCAGGGAGTACAATGTCTTAGAGATGTCGAAGGTATCCATCACGTGTTCTTCCACAATTTCTACGGAAATAATTTATTGGAAGCTTTTCCGGAGCAAATTCAAACTTAAATCTTCAAACACCATGAAATCTGAGAAAAACCAGCTTCCGAAAACAAAACACATGAACTACTAAAAATCTGAGCTTTCATAAGATCCTACCAAACTTGTGAACCAGACGAAGATCTTTCAAAAGTGATAACAAGATTCTGAGAACTGAATGGTCGAAGGAAGATGAGAGCTATGCAAAGTTGGTTTTGAGATGGATGTCCACAGTCACACTATTTCACATGATATCAGAGCCCATTAAACCCAAACGGGTATACAGTCCAATAAAAAGAAATTGAGATCCGATTCAAGATTGGCAGCCCAAAAGAGGCACCATCTTGAGGGGACATGTTGAGAATCCCACATTGATAAAGTGAGGATATCTCTTAGTGTTTATAAGGTAGGTGGACTACTCCTCTCATCACCAATTGGTTTTGAGATGGATGTCCATAGTACCAATCTTTAACAAGAGTTAACTTGACATTCTTTTAACTAAATACCACAAATATCGACAATGTTAGCAAATTTATCTGGGAATTCAATTTACAATTTATGGGGTAAACTGTTGGTCCAAAATGAGGCAATGGAGAGCAAATAGCTAATTCAACTAAATCCGAAGGAGAAATGATTTCATCACAGGGATGGGATGCTACCTTCACCAAAATAGTCATTACAAGGAGGATGGTCTGAGTCCTTTGGGGAAGAAATATGAGGAGATTATGTTGTTCATAAAATTTTGAGAGCTTGATGAGGGGATGTCAGATTTGTAAACAATAGACTGGAACAAATGAGGAGTTTGATGCAGGATGGATGTGAGGTGGGGGGAGGGATTGGTTAAGAAGATAGAACAATGTGTTTCAAAGCAATAAAGGTTCAGAATTTGATTTCTATCCAGAAGGGAAGAAGATTGCCTTTGGCAGTCCTCGAATATTGGAGGGGTAAGATTTTAATGAGCGGGTTAGAGAGTTGGGGATTTTAGGCAAGGGAAGGAGAAATAATTGAAGGGGAATCTAAGAGGAGAAGAAGAAAGAAGATTGGGAGAGGCTTATTCAAATGAGGTGATAGAAGTGGTTGGAGAGCGGGAGAGACCGAGTCAATTGAAGGCTCAATTCCTTTTAAAGGTAAGATCAGAGGGAGAGTGGGAGGGAGAGAAGAAAAGTCTATTAATGGAGGAAAGTTGTCTTCAGATAATAGGGGAAGTGGGGGCCAAAGTGAGCTAAGTATAGTTCCCATCCCACAAGAGAAAAAAGGGTTTACCTGAATAAAGATCATAAATCTATCACCTACAGAGTAAAACAGCAAACAAATAAGGATTAATATTAAATATATGAAAATGAAATTTTGATGCATGATTACCATGTTCTGTGAAACTGGGGTCGATTTTTTCATGATTCAAAAGTGTTTCCACAACTTCTTTTCTGTTCATATCAAGCTGAAGGCATCTTTCTATAAGACCTCGCACCTAAAATAAAAACATAAAAACTAGATGAGATCAGTCACCCAAAAATAATCAAATTGGAAGCCATGTCATTCATAAGAGTGATGAAAGTTAATGACCCACATAACTCCAAAAAATTTGCAACAAGATGTTTGTATTTTGAATATGTGTGAATATTTATACACACAGATGGTTTGGTTTTTTTTGCTTTTTTGTCTCTCTTGTTATCTTCCTCTTTTCGAGGTTTTGTATAAGGCTTTTGCTTACTTTTCATTCTATTAATGAAAAGTTTGTTACTTTGTTACTTGTTTTTTTAAAAAATAATATAAAGCCTATACTGAAAATTTATTTTTTCATTATATAGAAAAATATATTTATACATGGGCAAGAAGTCATTAAGAAAATAATGAAAGTACATACAAGTGAAGGACATACAAAAAATAAGAGTCCACAAAAGCAATTATATTCTTTATATACAAGCATGAAAATTTTCAATTCTAGCTTATTCCACTTCTCTATTTTTTTTTTTTTTTTTGTCATGTCATGAACCAATGTTCTTTTAGATAAGAGAAAGATTCAATACACAGACTGACAAACATGGACAACTTGCCTAAATGAATATTCAAGCTTCATAACATACATGGTTGACAAAATGTGTCATGACTCGTGAGTAGTTTCAACTTTGAAGGACTATATGTAGCAAAATACATTGGCATGCACAGACACAAATATCTCATAAGACAACACCCACAACGCAATCAAGAAAAACGAATTAAGGAATTTGTTTCATTGGCCTATTAAGTCTTTCATCTGACCTCACAAGTAAGTTCCTACAACCAATAGCCAGTTCTTTGCAGGAAAAAGAAGATACGGAAAAATGATCAATTTAGAGCCATTTGCATATCATGAATTTGCATGAAGACTTAAGTACAAAAACCAGCTTACCAGTTGCATATCATGCTGTGAGATCCTTCTCACAGTTCCGGTTGACATATTTCCCGGTCCAGAGCATAGGAATTGAATTGTACAACCAACTGGAAGAACTGTGTTGCTCCTCAAATATTCCACCCCAGCAAACTAAGAATCTCAAACCAAACAAATGAGAAGTAGATCAACACATACATCAAAACACAGTCAAGAAAGCCTTATAATTATTCACGCACGAAAGAGGCAACTTTAGTGTTTCAACCCTTTATAATGAAAGCCATGTTTCCTAATGAGGGAAAACACCAAAGTCTCCAATTTCGAAGCCCTCTCTTAAGTTCATTATGGAAAATGAGAAAAATCACAATTAAAAATATTGGGCACCAGAAAAAGATTGTAGCAACTGGTAAGTGGTAACTAGTAGGGGTGCAAAAAAGAACCGTTAACCCATTGGGTTGGGTTGGGTTGAATATTAATTTGGATTGGTTCGGGTCGAAAAATAGTGAACCCAAAATTTTGGGTCGGTTCTCGGGTTGGGTTCAACCCGAACCGACCCGAATATATATAATGTAATGTAAAATCTGTAAGGAGTGTGGTGGTTGTTGCCCTTCTTTAATACAGAAGCCACCCTGGTTTGAATCTTGAATGAAGTTTATTTTAAAAATTCTTTTTAAAGCATTTTTAAGGTAACATAGTCCTCCTATCTACTCTTAATTTCAATTTTTTAACCACTTCCCTATATATTTATTTATTAAATCATACATAGTAATTATCCAAAATATTCATTAAAGCTCTTATTATATTAAATTGTTCAAAGATTTCTAACATTATTTTTATTAATTCTGAAACAATAGACTTTTCAATGAAGACTACACACACAAGGAGTAATTCGTTATTTACTTGGCAATGTTTTGGTGTCACTCTATTCCTCCCTTTTGTAACTATGGCCTTACCACGCTTATCACTCAATGGCATAGTTTTTTGTAATGTTTCGATAGGATGTAATTTTTTCAATCATCAATGAAAGTTTTTGTTTCCTATCAAAAAAATTATTTTTATTAATTCTTATAATTTAATTTTAGATTGAATTAAATTGTTCACATTTTTCTATAACTTGAAATTTGTAAGGGTTAAGTGGTTTTTTTATTTTTTAGTTAAAGCAATTTTCAAGTGTGTTATTTAATTGTTTTGAACCCGATAACCCAACCCTAGGGTTGGGTTGGGTTGTATCTTTGGTTGGGTTGGGTTGGGTTGGGTTGAAAAAATGATCAACCCGAATTTTTGGGTTGGGTTCAAAACTCCTCCAACCCAACCCATGTTCACCCCTAGTAACTAGCATACACTTTCAAATACTCACCATACACCTTTAAGTGAAGAAGTCCCGTTTAAACCATAAGAATTGGTACTGATGTAGTCTTACAAAAATCCACAAGCCCTAAAAAGTACAACTAAAAAAGACTGATCTGTGGGTAAAATACTCAAGTCAAAGAAGTGAAACTGTACCAAAACAGCATACAACTCAAATATTAAACAGTTTTTTTTAGTTTTTTTTTTTTTACATCTGTGACTGTCCGGGCCAGGTTTCTCGCACCACGACTAATGTCACGGGATATACTGTCTGGCCCTACAACATTTGGATGCCAAGGAAATTCGTAGGAAATTAATTCCTAGGTAGGTGGCCATCATGGATTGAACTCATCACCTTATGCACCTCAAGGCCCTCTTTGACCAATTAAACAGTATCCTGAAGTGAAATTGAAACAAGCAGACAAGCAGTTTCTTTTTTATATATCCATGATTGTCCACCAGCTTGCGTGCACTTTGACTACGTCACAGGACATAGATTTGGATGTCAAAGAAAACTCGTAGTAAATTAATTCCAAGACAGGTGGGCACCATTGATTGAACCCCCTTCACCTCTTAATTTACCAGGCCCTCTTGACGACTAGGTCACTCAGCATTTAATTAAACAAATACATATCTCAATCCCAAACAGATATCCAATTTAAAAGAACAAATCAAAACAAGTAGCAAGAAAACGACTGAACTAGGTCAAGACAGAATCGCTCAAACTAACAATTCAAAATCAAAACTAAAACTAAACCCTAATTTCAAAATTAAAAGTAACAGTCATCACCCAGCTAACAATTCAACAACGCAACACATCAAAAACTATGAACAAAAAGTAGTCAATTCAATTATATCCGAAATTCAGAACGAAACGAAGCCCTAATGGAAAACCCAGAACGCGGAAGCTTAATCAAAATTCAAGGAAAGTAGCAAAAATTCGTCGATCTTACCAGTTCGTAGGGTCGAATCGAAGAGAAGCAGAGATCTCCACAGCTAAAAAATGAGAATATTTACGAGACTGTAGAGAGGAAAAGCAGGAATTTTCGCTTTAGATTGTGGAATGGAAGAGAAACCACTGTGCGATCAACAACTGTCTAACATCTTTAATTCCGGCTTCCACACTCTAAAATCGACTGAAAGGATCACCGACCCAATAGTTTCATTCTTTTGGTTGTAAACTAATTCGACACCAGTGTCACAAGTTCAAAAAACTGTCAAAAAGTTTTGTTTTTTTTAATAGGGAATTTCCTTTTTTTTTTTTTCTTAAATATACATGCAAAAACTCTTTTTTAATATTATGTTGAATTGGTTTACAACCAAACAATCATTGCGCCACTTACGATAATTATCATTTTAGTTTACATTATATTAAGTTTTTTTTTTTTTTTTTTATGTTCGTGACTCTCCGAGCCAGCTTGCGTGCATAAGCGCACCTCAACTAATGTCTCAAGCATAACGTCTGACCCTACAACATTTGGATGTCAAGGAAACCCATATGTATTAATTTGAAATTAATTCCTAGGTAGGTGACTACCATGTGATTTGAATCTATCACGTTATGCACCTCAAGGTACTCTATGACCAATTGAGCTACCAAAAAAAAATTAAAAAAAAAAAAAAAAAAAAACTAATAATTTTGTTATCTTAGAGATTCAAAGTGAACATAGAGACTAAATTAAAAGTAGACCCCAAACTTAAAAGCTAAAATTGTTTGTTTTTCTTTTATTTATTTATTTTATTTATGCTAAATATTTTTTAGATTAAGTTGAGGATTTTATATTTGAGGTCTTGAAAATGATGGGGCTACTTGGGGCATTTGAAAGTTGTCTGAGTAAATAAAATTGCCAAATATTATAAAGAAGGTTTAGTTTTGGTGCACCTGCTATTCATGAGTGTTGTTTATGATGCTGAACTTATTGGTGATTGTTTGAACAATCTGAAATCTTATGAAAGTGGCAACATTTTCAATACTCATTTTAATGCTTGTGTTTAAATTTCTTCTTATTGTTTTTATAGTCTATGGTGATGAGTTTTTGTTTCGTGAGTTCATGTTTATTTGTATTTTTCAATTATTGCGCTCGGAGGAAGAGTTGTTTGTTAAAGGAGATTCTATTTTGGTGATGGTAATTGAGTGTCGTTCCTCTACGGTCTTGAAACTCACGTCTTCTTCTTTGGCGGGTTCTTGTTCTTCGGTGGTTTCTATAATGATAGTGCTAACTCCCTTCTTCAACCTCAACTCATGAAGTGTTGAGTATTTATGTAAATTAGTCCGTTCGAAAGATGTCCCAAATCACTTTATGAGCTTCTTTATTAACGGTTATTCTTCTTTTATTTTATTTCGGCTCGAGTTGTGGGTGAAGTTCAAGTTTTTTTTTCTTGTGTTTTTTTTAAATTTTGATTTCTCTCTCTTAGGAATTTTATTGTATGTTTTGTTTCAACGATTAATGAGTGGTTTCAAATGCCAAAAAACTTCATGTCGGTTCTCAAGCAATGTGCTCGGGTCGGATGGAGCTCGCCTAAGCAAGGTTTGCTAAAGCTTAATGTGAATGGATCGTGGATTGCGGACCGGAGCGAGGGGCCGTAGGTTGGATGGCTCGTGAGTTGGAGGGCAAGGTATTGTTTTGGGGCTCAAGAGGTGGTTTCAAAACTTCATCAACAAATGTTGTGGAAGGCTTGATACTTAGGGATGGGTTAAACCATTTGTTGGACAGTGGTCTAGACCCCATCCTCTCAATCTTGGTGGAATTTGACTCTAAATTGGTTGCTAAACTCATTAATGCCATTTTTCAATATCTAACTGTCCTCAATAAAATTATCATTGATATTTGGGATATGATTAGATTGTTCAGTGGCATATCCTTTACTTTTTATAGTAGAAGTTGCAATCATGTGGCAATATTTTCTATATTTGTTGATCTGACTTTGGTTAGATTACTCCAATTCATTGGTGTTGTTAGGGGTGATATGGGCTCGATTTTCTTCGTTTTTAGGTTAAATCGATAATCGAATCAATCCAATTAATTTAACAAAAAGAGAAATCGAACCAATGTCCAACAAAATACAAAATCATAATTTGTTTGATTTTCCTTGATTTTTAGGCCAAATCGATAACCGATAACCGATCTAATTAATTTGACAAAAATAGGAATCGAGCCAATGTCCGATAAAGGATAAAAAAAAACTTTGGCTCGATCTTCTTCGATTCCCTATGTTTTAATTCTTTTTCACTAATTTACTTGCTATTTTACTTCTAATTCATATTTTAATGTTGTTTTCCTAAAAAGTTCTTATAATTTATAATTAAATTAAACAAAAATAATTAGTCATTTACTAATAAAAAATTTAACTAACACATAAAAAGTGAATGAAAGTAAATAAATCAATATTGTTTTGGTTCAACTTTGAATGGTTTTTACAAATAGAAACCGATCCGATTAAATAACTTTCGGTTTTCTCTAAATAAAAATTAATATATCCAATATTACGTAAAAAATCCGGACCAATTCAATAAATTCATTGATTCAATTCGATTTTGTTGATTTTCAATTTTCATTATCACCCCTAGCTGCGAGCAGATTTGCTCTGAAGTGGTTGTTACTGAATGAATATAATGGTCTTAAAAATAAAAAATAAAATAAAAATAAATCGAATTGTTTGTTTTTTTTCTTTTCCAATGACCGAATATTTTCATATCTTTCACAAAATTCATCCAAATCCTCCCAAACAAGTGAAGAAGAAAAACCATCAAAACCTACCCTTGGTTTCATTCAATTCAACCAATCAGAAGAATATAAGCCTTTCCAAATTGAACCAGTGAGCTTAGAAACAATATTTTTGGTAAGGTTACAACTCATCATCTTTCCCTTTTAATTGTTGTCATCATGATTTTGATTAGCTTGACAAAATTGGAAAAGGAATATTTCCATGAGAAATATGTATACAGGAAAACATTCTGATCTACATTCCTACTTAGAGCCTATATTAACCAGCATCATCAAGATGAAAAAAAATATAAAAAGAGAGAGAAAAATTAAATAAAATGTAAAAATTAAGAACTTAAGAAGTTTTCACATCATTTACTACACCATGGTTGTAATACCATTGTACCTAGGCCTTGTTCTATCTGGTGAAAGACTATCTTCCATTGCCTTCCTCTTGTTGTTGTTCGATTGTTGCGGCGGCGTTGGTGGGAGTAATTGCAACCGTTCTTGCTCCGGTTCTGTCGTCGGTAACAAGGGTATGCATTGCAATTGATCTTGATCTTGCAGCAGCGTCGGGACTGGATGCGGTTGCGATTGTTCTTGTTCTTGTTCATGTTCATGTTGGTGTTCTAGTGCTTGGGATTGGGATTGGCTTCCTGAATCAGGCTCATCTTCTTCTGTTCTTTCTGGTTTGTTACATTTGAGTTTGGTTTTCAACATGTGGGGTCTAAGCTTGGTGACATCCGAAAGTCGGACCGGTTTCAAGAAGAATTCTTCCGCTCCTTCTTCTAAACATCTGTTTTCAATCATCAAAATCCACCCTTCAATCAGATTCAAACCTCAACAACAACAACAACAACACTCATAAAACCAAATTCTCAAAAAACAGTTGCATTATCATCATCATCACCATCACCACCATATATTTCTATTTTTCTTACCTATTGATTCTTGCAGGTTCATTCTCAGATGACATAATCACAACAGGAATGTTTTTCAGAGCTTTAGATCCCTACAACAGAGAAACCACTTCAGAAACACCTCCCAAATTGGGTTTATTTGACTGGAAACTAATTCATTACTTTTCAACAGGTAGTTTTTTTGGATATAATGTTGCCAAAACAAAACAAAACAAAACCAAAAAAGAATCTAAAAATTTCTAGATACCACAACAACCCAGATAGAAAAACACTCTAAATTAGGCATAAAAAAGCAAATTCCCTCTCAGAGACATTTCAACAAACACTTGGTATGCAGTACATAAAAGAGGCAAAAAAATACCTTGATCTTCTTCAACAAATCATACCCAGTCATCCCAGGCATACAATAATCAGTAATCACAAGATTCACATCCAGCTCCTGAAAAAAAGAAGAAAATCCCCATCACAAATTGAACCCAAATCCAAAAACCCACAAGTTCAAAACAGATTCTAGCCCAAAAACAGCAGATCAAAAAGAAAAAGAAAAAAACCTGATGATGATGATGATAGTGGTCATATCCCAAAAACTCCAAAGCCTTACTCCCAGAATCAACCGCAGTAACTGCCACAGAACAAAAAATCATAAGAAACCCACAAACAGAAATCCCCAAATCGATTCGATTCGATTTGTCTGGTATACATACCTTGGAACGAGGAGGTTTTAAGGAGGCGTTCGATTAATTTTCTGTCGATAACGCTGTCATCAACAGCAAGAACATGGAATTTGGAGTCGGAAACCAAGCTCATTGGAGCAACAGAGGATCCCATAACAGAGAGAAGAAAAAACAGGGGAAGATTGAAGGGTGAATTTTGGAGAGGAGTTGAAATTTTGAGGGGTTTTTGAAAGGAAACAATGGTGGGTGAAGAAGATGAATAGAGCTTTGTACTGCAAACAATGACCCACCAAAAAAACCACATCCCACAAAGCAAGATCCGCCCAGATTTTCTTACCAAATTTTGTTTTCTTTTTCTTTTTTCCTTTTATTTAACACTATTATTTTCGGAGTGGAGTTTTTTTTTTTTTTTTTTTTTTTTTTTTTTTTAGAATAGACCAAATTGATAAAGTATTTATAATATTAGGTAAAAATAAAATATTTAGCAACTATAATCAAATATATGATAGTATAGGTAATACTTTTTATACGGAATAATTAATACTATTAGAGAATATGGAGTTCCAACTCAAAACCAATTGGTAATGAGGGGAGTATTCCATATTTCTTATAAATGAGTTGTAGAATTCTCACATTTTCAATGTGGGATGATTGTCACAAGGCGAGTATCTCCAACATTCCCCCTCAAGATGGCGGCCATATCGGGAAATGTCATCTTGAACTAAATCCTAATCCAAATTTGTGGATCGAAAGACCCGCTTTGGCTTACTTTTTGCTAGGGACGGATCCGAACTTTGGGATCAAATACTCGCTTAAGCTTATGCCCTCTTGGGTGGGGTCCACACCCGCTTTAGAATTCAAAGTATTTTGGGTTGGATCGGAATTTGGGGGTCATTACCTATATTATGCTCTGATACCATATTAGAGAATATGGAGTTCCACCTCATTACCGGATGAGTATTATTTATATTGTATATTTGACTATACATACTAAATACTATCCAATACAATTTTCCTTTTTTGTTTTAGTTTTGAAAATTTACTCTCACGACCATATTCTACCTCTGATAAATTTCTAAAACAATTTATTTGTAACACTTTTTATCAAAAATAGAATTCAACCACAACGAGTGATATAATAATTTTTTTTATGAGTGATAGAATTTAACTGATAATAGATTGAGTCTACCACCGATTAAATTCTATCACGGTTAATCTACTACCAATGAATTTGTCCTATTTATGTAAATATTTTGTTTACTTTTTTTTATTATATATGCAAAATTCTCTCAAGTTTTTGAAATTTAAGCTTAATTTTACTCAAATTTTCTACAATTCATTTCTTTTTTCCGGTGAAACTAAATTCGGAAGGTACTTTTTTGTTTTTAATTTTTGATTTAGCTTTCAAAATATCGATTAAATGTAAATATACTAGTAAAAAAAAACATGTAATTGAAGTAATTATTGTAGACTCAAATTTAAAAACAAAAGGTTAAAGAATATAGTTACCAAATGTAGCCTAAATTATCTTAATTGAGTTTATCTATAATAAATGTTAGAATTTTACTATTATTTCATATTGAAGAAAATAAACAATTCTTCGCTCCTTTATATAATAATAGGTGAATTATTCTTCTCGTTACTATTTGGATTTGAGATAAATATTCGTACTATGTAATATGCTATCAAAATTTACAAACTAAAATTTCTCCGGTTAGGATTTTTTTTTAAGAACCTTTTTTTGGTTCTTATAATATTGAAGAAAAATCTTCCCAATTGTTTATTTTCAAAACTCTAGGATTCCCATTTTCTTTGTTTGTCCAATAGTGCCTTAATTTATCATAAAAAAATATGATTTTTTTTCATATCTAAATTTTTTATTTCAAAGTAAAGGTCCATTGATTCATACTTCGGTCGCCTCATTATTTTTTTCCGGTCGGAAAGGACAACTCAACAATTTTTTCTCTTTTTATTTATTATTGAATAGTCCAATTTTACAAAATAATTATAAATCTAGACAAATTTAAAAATATTTATCTATTCTTACAAAACCCCCCTTTTTTTTATTCATATACTTTTTTATGAAAAGAAAATTAAGGGATTTCGCATATATAGCCAAACTAATTCATTAATAGCAGAAAATCTAATTCAGTTCTATCACTCGTTGATATCTATTAGTGATAGAATTCAATCAATGATAGGCTTATTCTATCAGTGCTTGAATTTTCTACTAGTGATAGAACTCTATTAGTGAGTTCTATCACCAATAGAATTCAACGAGTGATTAAAATTAATCTGTTATAAATGAATTATTTTAGAAATTGTGTTATAAATAATATATAAGAGATAGAATGGTTTGTTGTTGGTAGATTCTCAAGAAATTATCTTATTTTAATACAACAAATTATAAGTTTAGTTCCTATTATTTAAAACTTAATTTTTATGATTATAAAAATTAGAATTTAATTTTTATAATTTTAAAATATCTAAAATATAGTTCTTATTGTGTGTAATAGTTGACGTATTAAATGCATGAAAGTTGACTATTCATATATCATTTACACTTTTGTTGGTATTATATCAATCGCTTAATTTAAAATTTGATGAATGACACATAAATAACTAATTTTAAATATTTAATTTGCCAATATTTTTTTAGTTTTTATCAAACCCTAAAGTCACTTAATCTATATTTTTAAATACCAAATTCTAGTTTTCTTAACTATAAGGAAACTTAAATCTTCTCTAAATTTAACTTTTATCAAATTATAGGTACTAATTATATTTTACTCTATTTTAACATACATCATTTTGACCAATAGAAGCATAGTAATAATACTCAAGATATTATAAATTTAAACATTCCAATCCCAAAATATGTTAAATTTAGAACACCAAATTTTGATTAATGAGAGAAGGAGGGATCGAACTTGTAACCTCGTGGTTACTAAGTTGTACAAGATACTGCTCGAAATCAGCTCATATTGTCAGATAGGTATTTGTTTTCATATACTAAAAAACAATATCGGTTATATGTAACTGTTGTTGATTTAAATAAGTCAATAGTTAAAACGTAAATGTAATATCTTTTTGTAGGTTAAATGTTTAGAATCTTGCCGTAGGATTTTATCGTTATATTCTAAGAAAAGTTAATAACAAAAATAGATCTGTCGTAATTAAAATCCTATCGTTAAAGATTTGCAAGGAATATTAAAGTAAATATGTAGTTGAACTATTGTTGTGGACCCAAATGACGAAAATGGCTGAGGATTAATGAGTTATAAGCTTGAATTCTATTGTGTATTTTTATGGGAATTTGCGCTGTATAGCAATTTTCCTACACTGTATTAGAATTATAGCAACTTTTTAAAAATATTGCAAATATAGCAACTTTTTTTTGATAGATTCTATCAAACACT
>JBBMEF010000025.1:8946851-8960254 GCA_037832685.1 Sicyos baderoa
ACTCTATTTATAAGAAGAAAACCCTAGTGTTGCCCTAACCTATGAAAAGACACAAACGCCCTTTATCATTAAATAATTTAACAAACTAATCCCTAAACTCCCAAGTTGGATCTTATCATATGTTTCCAAAATCCAAGTAGTGACAGTCTTCTTTTTATGGACCAAGTTTATAATTACTAGTTGCAACCTCGAAGACTTTGGTTGAGATTTAATTTAATGCCTCCATTTATGGTGCTCTCTTTCTGAATCTTTTGTGAATTATTCTATCCGAGACTTGTGTCTGAATTGAAATGTTTTCGCTTTTTTATTTATAAGTTTTTCATTACAGTTCTTATTGATACCTTTTTTGTTTTGGTGCAATTAATTCCCATGTGGTGTTTCTGGCCCGGGAACGGATGTGGTTGCCCTTGTTTCAAAAAAAAAAAAAAAAAAACTCCCATGTGGTGTTTCTAATTTTGAGATTAGTTTAAATCATTGCTCAAATGAAGTTTTCTCTTGTTTTCCTGAGAAAATGCTCCATTACCTTATATGTCATTCTAGTTTTTATTTGCAGCTAAAGTTGCTGAAGAATTCCAGAGCGTTGCTTTTCTTTATAGCAACCGTGGTTCTTGACCCACTTCTGGTTCTTTTTGACTGAAGTTGCATTGTTTGTATTTATTGAACTTGTTCAGGTTGCCACCATTGCATGGTTTGAAGCTGATTCTGTCTGTGGAAGTCACTCCGTTGCAATCCCTGTGGTTCTAGTTTTGCCTTATCTTTTTCGGTTGTTCCAGTGTCTTCGACAATACAAGGATATTGGGGAAAAAACAGCACTTCTGAATGGTGGGCTTTTACAATTGATTTTCCATGTCTCTATCAAAATTGATGTTTGTTTTACATATATTTTCTTAAATTATTTTAGTTTATAAGAGAAATATATTTAAGCAAAATTCTTGAAAAGTGGGGAAAGGGAAACAACCTAGATGATCCCATTTTTTCTCAAACAAGAAGCAAAACTTGTTGTTGATATTGTAAAAGGAGATTAATGTTCTGAAGGAAACAATTTCCTCACCTAGAAAATCCCAATTTGAAGTTAAATTAAGAGGATATAATGATTATTAAAAAAATCCTGTCACAGACTCCAACAAGGAGCAGTAAACTGTAACATACCTCAATAACGTTGTGTTTCTGTATACCTTGAAAGAATTCTTTGATTTCTTTCATGATTCGAGGATCTCCGAAAACAAAAATTTTGTTGGATAACCATTATGGAGTGACCTAGTGGTCAAAGAGGGCCTTGGGATGCTTAAGGTGAAGGGTTCAATCCATGGTGGCCACCTACCTAGGAATTAATTTCCTACAGATTTCTTTGACATCCAAATGTTGTAGGGTCAGGTGGTATGTCCGCTGACATTAGTTGAATGCGCGCAAGCTAGCCCGGACAATCATGGATATCAAAAAAAAAAAAAACAATTTTGTTGGATTGATTGGTTTGAATCAGCTAGGCTCAATGCTTCTCTATGGTGTCCCTAGATTTTTCCTTACAAGATATTTGTTTGAATTGGAAAGTATTTATACCTTTTTTGTAATACCAGCTTCTCCATGCCGCTAAACCCCAACCGTTCTTTTGCTGCTATTACCTTCTCTCTCCGTCATCACCTGTCTTTTCTGACCACCATCCTCAACCCTTCAGTTGTCTCCGTCGTCTGTTTTCTTCCTATCATCTTCAAACCTCTGCGTCCAAGCCGTGATGGTCCATAGATGCCAGATAGCCAGAAGGAAAACCTATCAACAAAGGAAATAAGAATAGTTAGAGTAGACAACTTGGTAAATGTCAGATATCATTATAGGACATTTCACATAATCAATATGCCTCCCAAAGCTCATTAGAGTCCATAATTTTCAAGAAACACCACGAGCACTGAATATGGATTTTTTTGGATAAGAGAAAATGAATTTAATGAACCAACGGTTAACCACAACTCTCTTATCAATGCCAAAGTGTAGTATAACCTCTAAGATCCTTTAGTCTCTTGTGTAATAAACTTGTCTGATTGTGTTGGATGATGGTGTTCTTGATCATAGCTTTCTTATCAATGCCCCCAATCCTCTTAACATTCCAGGATAAGGTCTTTATGTAGTAGCACATGGCCCATATGGCCCTCCATGTTCAATGTCATCAGTACCATTGTTGTATTTGTGAAGGAAATAAGGTTGTTGATCTCTTTGTTTTCCCTTGTACTTATTCCTCTCCTCATTTAACTTGTTTAGTGAGCTTGTTGGATAAAGGAGCCATGCCTGTCCCCAATGATCTAAGCTAAGGAATCACCGGCTCCAAGTAGACAAATGGGTGTGCCGTAGAATCGAATATGAATGGTGAAATCTTCTTGTGATAGTATATGTTTGTCTCATTTAGTGAGTTGGGGATAGATGAGGGTGCTTTTATGGTTGGGTAGTAATCGTAGGATATTTGTAGAGGGGCCGAGTCGAAAAGAATTGGCTGAGGAGAAGATGAATGGGAATAAAACCTACATATTTAGAGTCCCTATCGAGTTGAATGAGATTTACGGAGGTCTTGGTTCGCTTCATGAAAAAAGGTTATTTTTTTGTGATTAATTATGGCCGCAAGCTATGGCTTATTTCGAAGAAGGCTGGGCTTGGGTAAAGTTGCGTATGGTTGATCAGGTAAGTCAAGAAGATATGGGTAATAGTTGGGAGAGGACATTTGTTGGGCGAGTATTTGGCTAAAAGTTTTAGAAAAAGAGATGGATGGGATGGAGGGGTGCACAATGCATGTCTTAAGAAGACTCGGTTGGTAATGAGTTTATGTGTAAAGAAGAAATGGACTGCGAAAAAGTTATTTTCCCTGACTCCTTTTTGTAAAATGTCAAATCTATCACAAAAAGAGTAGTCTTCCTCATTCTCAAGATGTACCTTTTAATTATTGAGAAGAGATATTTGTCCGAGGAATGAATAGAGTATGGTAGCTTTCTGCTTTGATGAAATGGCCAGGGATGGTGGTTGGGAAGGAGTAATTGAGCCTGTAGAAGGGTATAAAATGCACACCATCTCCACCTATACTCTCCCACGAGAACGATAAGTTTATTCTCTATTTGGTCCACCTTTGTAATCTCAGCTAAATAACCTATTTCGTTGCTTGTATTCTCTATCCATAGCTAAAAATCATCAACCTTGGTTTCTTAAAAAAAACTTGTGGTTTAGAGAAATGTAGAGAAGAGTATTGAAGGCCTTGATGTCCATTGTAAATATGTCCAATGGATGGAAATAAAGAAAGCACGATTTTTTGTAGTCTCCACAAGTTCGGCTTGAATGTGTAGAGCTTTCTTTCTATGTTAGTGAATCTTTCTTTCTTTCTGTTGATTGATATAATTAAATTTACCCTAACCCATTAACTTAAACTTTTGAGTTGACTAGTGGTTTAACATGATTCAATATGGTATCAGAGCAGGAAGTTCTGAGTTCAAGTCTCTGTTGTGTTGTTTTCTTCTCCAATTCAAATTGAATTCTACTTGTAGGACATTTCTCAAATTTTCAAGCCCACAAGTGAAGGGAAGTGTTAGTTGATACAATTAAATTTACCCTAACTCATTAGTTTAAGCTTTTGGGTTGATCGATGATTTAACATGATTCAACACTTTCCGAAAGCAGTCATCGATGAGGAGAGGGGACGAATTGATGAGGAGAAGGTAGTGAGAAGCGGGATAAAAAAGGGAGAGAGAGAGAGAGAGAGAGAGCACTTCCTGCGTGACCAAGGTTTACAGCTCCAATAACACTTTCTTACCCTTTCTGCTTTGTTATAGTGCTCATTCAAGGATAATCTTGTCTTTATTCTAATAGAGACTTGTATCTGTATTCCTTAATTGATTATTGTTGTTGTACAGTTTTCATGCTCTAATATTTTCCTCCGATTTGTTGTGAACTTATGCTTCAAATCTGTTTCATGTCTTGATGCTTACAGTAACTCTATCTTGTCATCATTACAGCTTTAAAATACTCAACCGCAGTACCAGTGATTTTTCTTTCTGCCCTTAAATACCATGTCTTGCCTGATAAATGGACCAACTTTTATCGCCCCCTATGGCTGCTGTCGAGTGTTATAAACTCTTCATACTCATTTTACTGGGACGTGAAACGAGATTGGGACTTGAGGTATGCTAGTTATCTATACTTTATTTTCTTCTTACATTTTTTAAAACAAATTTTGTTTCTGAAAATAAAACAATGGGGGTATGGTATTAATGTGAAAATGGGTACAAAAAAGGAGGAAGACGAGACCACTTCCCTCCGTCTTACATTATTCCCTGTTTCTTTTGTCCTTTGAACATCTTATGTGTGTGTATATATATATATATATATATATATGTAATATGTATAATGTATATATATACACATACATACCTATATACATTGTTACAATAATCCATGTTCAAAGAGCACAACCACATAGATGCAGTATTAAACTAATTTCTGTATTTCATTGCATCAAAGCAATTAAACAACCGTGAAGATGAGCGAACGAAATTTTGTACCTGCTTTAGGAGGTTTTGTGTGCTTGTATGTTTATTTGTGCAAGTGTGCAGAGAAAATGTAGCTTGCAATGATCTAGTGATGCTGACATATGTTTTTATCTTATGACAGTACTTTCACTCGGATTTTCAAGTTCAACCGACCACACTTTTTCTCGCATCTCCTATATGGGCGGACATGGGTAATCTTCTTGATCCATAGGTTTGAACTGTTTTTACAAGTCGTTGCCACAATAATCTATGTAGCTGGTTTTCTAATAGATCTAACGGTTTAATTTAAAGTAGGATTGTAAGGCTGCATAAAACCAACATGGAAACTGGGTAGTTCTTGACTTCTGAGCTATGTCATGGACCTTCATTGTTGGCCACTTGGCTTAACTTGTGTTAGGCATCATTTCCGCTGGATTAATTTGTCCAAAATACTCTATAAATGTCTTGGTCATTCATCCTTTCATCATGGAGTGGAATAATATTCAATTATGCATTGCTTCAAACTCAATTCGATTGCTTCCAAAATTTCTTGAGACTTTTCCTCAAAACTCTCTCTAGCTTGCAACTTTTACACTTTCCAATTGCAAATTCGATCTTTTTTTCGATTTTACACGCTCCCCTATACTCGGGACACTACTAGCCCATCCTAGGCTGTGACACCGAGATACATCGAGAGAGTTTTCTAGTTTAAGCGCTTCCCAACAATCTTGAACCAAGAATATCCGAGGGAGCATACCTCGAAGTCTATAGTCTTAACCGACTGGGCTACTCTTCTAGGACATCTTTCTTTTAATTATTGATGCTTGTTGTGCCTGAATTTCTTCTCGTTCTACGTCGGATCATGAAAGTTCTTCTTTGGAAGTCTTTCATTTGTCTAGAATTGGTTGATTTTTCTTCCCCCATTCCGTTGGGGCTAGTTCCATTTTTTTTTTCTTCTTCTAGAGTTCTGAAGGGAACAAGGTGCAACATATCTCCTCCACCTGACTGGACAATCTTAATGCCTTTGGTTATTGACTCAATCGTTTTTTTCCAGCGCTAGGAATTTCTGCAATTTCTTTTGGATATCCTCGATTGCTTGGTCGTTGATGTCTATCCTCTCCTCTATTTTTCTTGGGCCATTATGCTTACTTTTCCGAGGATTAGGCAACTACAATGTTCTTACTTGCTTACAGTTAGCATATTTTTCTCATACCCATACTATTTATTCTAATAACCAAGTATTATAAAAACAATACTATTACCTTTCTCACTCATTAATGAAACTCTTGATACAACAAACTTCTGAGTTAAAGGAAAGGAAATACAACCAGAATAGAGTTCTAAAGAAGTACCAGAACAAGAAAACAAACAAAATAAAGCATCAAGGAAACAAACTAAACAAAAGCATCCCAATTATTGACAATATCCCGAATAGAAAAATCAGCAAACAACTTTGAAGAAGCAACCCATGAAGAAGTCCTTAAATGTGAAGAACCAAAACGGGCAATCCAAGAAACTAGAAAGTGTAGAGTCATGGAATACACACGGATTCCTTTCCCACCAAATTTGATACAAAAGACCTTTGACAACATTGGTCCATACGAGCTTGGCCTTTTTGTTCAATGAAGGCCCAAGGGATAGTTGAATAGCCTTCTGTCTTGCACAATCTGAGAATACCCAAGATCTGCTGAAAATATCTAATAACTTGAACTAGCAGTTGCTTGAGAAAGAGCAGAAAAATAACACATGATTAATGGTATCGGCATAAGAAAAGTGGACAGATGGAGGGTAGTAATCATGACTTTTGCAATTTTCTTTGCAAAACTTCAGTGGAATTCAAGCTACCATTTAGTAGAATCCAGAAGAAAATGTCGATCGTTTTAGGGCTCTTAGATTTTATTATCGCCTTATAAATTCTCTTTTTCTATTGATGTGGATGCACCCACAAATGTTATGATTGATTTAACTGAGAAGGCGCCAGATGTTTCTGGTGACCATACCATCGAATCATCCGAGAGAGTAAGAGATTTTGAGGGCACCAGGATTAGAAGTTCTTCAAAATCCATAGATTCATCATCCTTGAGCATTCTTTGAAAATGAAAGCTCAAGAAGAGGTATTAGGGTCCCAAAATGATGAGATGGGACCATCTTTTCTAGAAGATAAAGCAAGAGCCTAGACTTAAGGGGGAGACCATTGATCCATGAATCATGCCTAAAGTAACTTCTTACGCCATTTCCAAGCCTTTGAAATGGTAATCCAGGGATTTCGAAGGCTTGATTTGGACTTATCAAGAGTGTGCCAACCAAAAATATCCATGCCATGATGATGGAGATCTCCATAATGCAGTAGGCTCCTTGTGTAGTCGCTAACGCCATTTGGCAAGCAAGGCTAGGTTCTTATGCTTTATTGCTGCCCCCATACCGAGACCTCTCATTACTGTTTATTGTGAAACAAGACTCCATCGAACTAGATGGTTCAAGTTGTTGATGGCCGATCCGCACTGCTGGCGAGTCGTTGGGCTATTACTGTTTATACGAAACTAACCATGACAAAGCTGTTATTAAGGAGAACTTACCAGTTACCACAGTTAACAAACGATTACTGAGAGGCAAGGACAACTATCGAGAACCGACCAACAAACAAAGCTGGAAGGAAAGGAAACTAAATTCGAAGGACCATAATCATCATTAATGAAGGCAAGAATCAAAGAACAAGCTGCATTAAAGGAGAATTGAATGGCAAGCTCATTTCCGCATTGCTGGCGAGTCGTTGGGCTATTCACCAAGGGATTTGTGGTTGATGGAGACATAAGCAGCATTGATGAAGGAGCTGAACTGTAATGTGGCAGAAAAAAAGGCAACTAAAAGTGCAAATTTCCCATTTAGACATTGGGGACAAAGTGTTTTGGGCCTCTGGGGAATATGTTAGGTTACCGATGGACACATGGAAGACGAACTCGAAGAATAAAATGATACAGTATTTATTAGGAAAGCCCAATGGACACATTATTTATAAAGATAGGGAAATGTAGTATCGCTTAGGGGTGGGGTAACACATTATTAGTATAAGCTGTATTTTTTTTTTTTGTTGATATCCGTGACTGTCCGGGCTAGCTTTCGCGCACCTCGACTAATGTCACGTATAAACGGTAGAGGGATGGTATAGCAAGATAAGCTTTTTGTACCTTACAAAATTATTTTCAGCATCGTTTTTCACATTTTTTTTTCTCGTTAATGCTGTTTGCAGTTTGTTTTTAGAACCTACTTACTCATAGCATATGATTTACCAATCCAATTTCTTTCTAAAATGCATATGCATTTTCTGTTTTTTATTAAATTATTAAACTACTGAGGATAAAATGATAAAAGTTGTGTTATAATTAGAATAGACACAATTAGATTAACTACTTGAACAGAAATATGATATTTTGATTTATGGTTTTCAGGTTTACATCTGGGTGCTTGGAAGTAATCTGATATTACGGTGTACATGGACGTATAAGTTATCTGCTCATCTTCGACACAATTATCTCACAGTGTTCACGATCACAGCATTAGAGATCTTTCGACGATTCCAGTGGATTTTCTTCCGAGTCGAAAATGAGTGGAACAAGATGAGTTCGAAGTCGAACATACAAATTACAATGAATAACCTCCCGAACGAAGAAGACCAGTTACTCAACTCCATTAACCATAATGTTTAAAAACTCCATTGGCAACTGATTGAGGCAGTAACTATTTTTTGGAGAAAGGTTTCTGTTTTGAATAATTGTTTCATAAATCTATGAGGGTATCTTTTCCTTCAAAGATTCATTGGATTTTTGTAATATCTAAATGACCTTTATGGAACCTCCTCTGTGAAGAGATGAATGTTTAAATTGAAACTTGAATCATATATTTGAAACGATTGAAGAGAGAATTATAGAAACCATCCCTAAATCATGGGGTTTGTAACAAACTTGAAAATGGACCAATTCGCAAACTTCAAAGTTTGACAAGTATGCAATTTACTCCAATGTCAAATTTATGTGAGATAAAAAAATGGGCAATTTACTTCT
Organism: Sicyos baderoa; assembly: GCA_037832685.1. Lineage (NCBI taxonomy): Eukaryota > Viridiplantae > Streptophyta > Magnoliopsida > Cucurbitales > Cucurbitaceae > Sicyos > Sicyos baderoa. Next base: position 8,955,406 of record JBBMEF010000025.1, read on the forward strand.
ATCTTGTTCCATTTCGTTATCTCAATTTTCGTTTCATCTTAAAAATAACTTTTGCAGGTCAGTGATAAAACTTTTGTGATTTTCTAATTCCATGCTGAAAGGACCTCTGCTATCGTTGTCGAAAAGCTCGAGCAGTAGAATACCTACCCTGTAGGCATCGCTTTTCGCCTAACTTTGTTCTTCATTGAACTATTGCGCGAGAGCTATGGAGACTCGTTTTCTCGGATAAATCTTACTCCATTGATCAATTCTTAAGAAGAATTCATTGAGTTTTTCATATATCAACCTAAGACATTACAAGTTTGAATCCACCAAGTAAATCAGAACATATATGTTCTCGATTTATCTCTACATATATGTAGCCTGATACAACCTAGGTCTACACATGCCTAAACGGGAAAGCACACAACTGGGACTCGAAAGATGGTGGCTCTCACTATGGTCTGGCCCATATCTACATGTGCTCACATGCAGTTGACCATGAAATTAATGATATAGGTAGTACAAGTAATGTCTTTTAAGCCTTTTTTAACTATGAATTTCGTACGTGATCTCGGTTCATTCATGTACTGCATCACATACTCACTAACTTCCGCTTTCGTTCGTCATCGAACCACATCTTACTAGAAGCGGTTATGCTCTTATACTATTTGTAAGACTCAAGGCCAAAGGTTTAGACCATGTTTCAAATCAGATAACCAATCGCGCCACCGACTCACTTGATAATTCTTAATGATTTTTAAACACAATTACAATTAGTCAAATAAGAGATCCAATAGAAGGGAAGTAACAAAATAACCTTGCAATGAAGTCCAAACTTACTTTATCTTTTGCATAAGTCATATTATTATTGTGCTATACCCATCATACATCTTTTTATAATTTTTAATTATAAGCTTCTAGAAGCCAACTTTATATCCATTATACTTTGCACCTAAGTTTTAAATGGTTATAAGGACAAAAGTGTTGATGTCATAGTATGATGTAAATGTCATCCATAGAAAATATAAAGTAAGTTTGCTTTGCTATTTAAAAAAAAAAAATTATAAGATTTGTATTCTAATTATAAAAATATTTTATATACACCCAAATATAAAATATTGAACTTAGATTAAAATTGTTCGTTTTATTGAAACTTATCAATTTTACTTAATTATAACATATCGATTTTGTATATATCAATCTAACGTGATTGGATCAGTTTTGTTATATTTAAATGTTTTCTAAAATTTAAGCATTTGTATAATAGTTTTTTCTTTTTTTTTTCTACTCATGAAAAATCCCATTTTTATGAATTTTTATCATATAATAGAAATGTCGATTCAGCCCTCATCTTGAGATCAATTTTGAAGTCATTTTTCCTTCAATTTTTTCTTTTTTTTGAAGTCATTTAATTTTCAAATTGCAAGATCAAGTCTAAGTCAAGAGAGACATATTAGGGAAAGAGCCATTCCCCTTTCATCATTTGATAAAATCTTTGTATGATTCATGATTTGCTAACCTTTTTGTTGGAGAAAAATATGACATTTGAGAGAAAGAGAGATGCATTGGATATGGCATAAAATTGGTCAATAATATCATCCTTGATGGCTGGGGTCCAATGTTCGTAAAAGTCATAGGTATTACCCAATTGTGTCGGTTTGATACCAAACAATAACCATCTACATTATGTTCGTATTTGTTCAATTTGGTGACTATAGTGTTTAATAGATTTTAATTTAACCGGTCAAAGAATTATTGAATGGATCGGTGACGGGATTGGTTATTTGGTTTGGTGTTTTGTGGTTATTCCTAATCTTACCTCTAATATGCAAGAGATCAAACACAAACCCTAATGATCACGGTGACGGGATTGGTTATTTGGTTTGGTGTTTTGTGGTTGTCATTCGACCTTTGCTAGTTTAAACAACTACCGTAAATACTAACTCATCTTCCTTTATCATAAACTAAAATAATTGCTATTCATTCTTATACTATTGCTTAATATGTGTTTTAAATAAAAGCGGGCTGCTGAAGAACTTATTCGTCGTCACTTGCGATCTCCGGAATTCGTCAGAAACCTTGGTATATACTAGCTTGCTCATGTTCAACAGACAACAGACATGGTCGAGGATTCAATCGATACCACTCGACAATCTCGCAATCTATCATTGACAAAACCCTAACAAATCAGCATGAGTTTGATCGTCGATCTTTCACATATTTATAGGTGTTTGTCTTCCTTGTAGCCCAAGTTTGATCTTCGAAAGATGTTCCCGAGTTAATCTTTATCTTTTCGGCGGAGTAGAAGATCTTTCGATATTCCCACGATTTTTGGAAAAGATAAGAAATATTTGCATCATCCGAAGCGTTTAGACTCTGGATCATGGCATTTTAAGAGACGCATTCGCTTTCCAAAGTCCTAGTGTTATCTCTTAAACACATTAGACTCTTTATGCACAACTTATACAAATACCTTTAGTCCTTTAGTTCTAATGACATTTTAACTCTAGAATATATCTATATCATGCAAAGATTGCCAAAATGGATCAGAAATAAGGCTTAAATAACTCTATTATTTAGAGTTATAATCAAATACACTATTTGAAGTCAATCGATAACATTGAATTAATATTATATTTTCGATATTTGCAACATCACTAATTGAAGTCAATCGATGTCTGATCGTTTAAACTAATCATATATTTGTCATATTTTTCAAACAGTATCACCGATTGAAGTCAATCGGTGACACTAATTAAAACTAATTAATGGCAGTCATTAAAATAAATAGATGTATGGTTGATTGAACTAATCTATATTTCCATATTTATAATGAGTGACATTGATTTAAATCAATCAATATTATTGATTAAACTTGATTGGGGGCACTGATTCAAGTCTATTGATGGAACTTAATCATTGGAATTTAAATAACAATATGTCTACTTTGATTATATCTAAAAATAATTAAAAAAAAAATCATTGGAATTTTCCTAACACAATTTGATATTATTTGGGTTCAATCAATGTAAAAAATTTGTAGGATCAAAAGGCAACATCAGGGGGTAAATAGGGTTTGCTAACTTTTTAATTCTTTTAAAATAATTTTTATGATCTAAACTTTGTTAATCTAAAATCACATATCAATCAAATATAGCATGCAAGAATTGAATGAATAGAAAGTAAGAGTGAAGAGAGAAAGATACTGAAGATTTATAGTGGTTCAAAAATTTATACTTTACTCTCTAAGACTTCTTCTTGGGCATTTTATCAGGTGATTTTGATAAAACAACCCTAATTCTCAGCCCAAAGATCAAAGCTTATAATGAAGCAAAATTAAAATTAACACCTTTTAAAGATTTGAAACAACCAAGAGAAAAGCTAGAATTTAATTACATCATAAGATCAAAGATCGAGAACCAAGATATGGAATGATCTTGTTCTAGATTGAGTCACTCCATAATATAACTTGATCAAGGCTGATTGAATGGCTCAGATGCAATCTATCACAAGAATTATAAGTGAACTAAGAAAAAAGACAAAGATATATTATGCTCTAAATTTCTAAGAAAACGATCTCATATAAAGAACTAATTTTCATTCATCAAAATCTAATTTTTACAACTTAGTTCAAGTATTTTTATAACATAAGAAAATTAAACTCTAAAAAGAAAGTAACATATGACCATTTGGAGGTTACAAATTTCATCCCTATCAATATCATACTGACCACTTTGCAATATGTAACCACAAACATTAAAAAAAAAACACAATTTTAAAATTGAAAATTGCATAAAAACTCATAAAATACGAAAATTGATGTTTATATTGCCAACTTTTACATTTGTAACTCTCTTTGAGTAATTGAAGTCCTTGTGGAATTAATAAGACATTTTAATTCTTGTCACACATCATTAATTTCATGGTCAACTTCAATCTTGCACACATTGACTTCTAAAGCATAAAAAATGGTCCTTCCTCCCTTGAAATAGATTTTAGCACATAAAACGTATTTTGAACCGAGCCTATCCATTGTTGAAGGTAAAGAATAATCTTTTTGAATCTTCATCAAATCCTCTTGCAAGTGAAAACTAAACCGATACGACCCTATTTTTTCAAGGCTAAAAAAAAATTTCAATCCTTTTATCGGTTCTAGAGTAAATTACTGAAATTCTCTTTTTTTTTTGTGATAAGTGAAACCTTAATCCTTTTACTAATTCATAAATAAACCAATTTAATTTTCTCACAACCCAAAGTTGTACCCATACCTCAATACAAATCCCAAAACACAAATAAAAATAAACCCTACAAAATACCTCTCGTAGGAAAAATATGCAAGTTTGGCGTTGATAGATTCTTTATAAAATTTGCAATACATCATTTGAAGAAGGTGAAGTAAAACAAAAACTTATTGAATTAGCTTTGAAAATAAGATAGTTTATGTGGAATTTTAGTTCTTGAAGCAATGAATTTAAGGAAGATAAGATGAAATTAGATTTAGGAAAAAATGATCAACAAATGAAATTTGATGAAGATATAATGAAAAGTGACCATCTAATTTAGGGTAAAATTAAAGTAATAGATGGATGAGATTGAATGAAATAAAATGAAAAATATTTTGGTTCAAAAGAAAACAATAAAATGGAAATCACTTCCAAAATATATAAATGAAATTTGAGTTTGTTATCGTTAATTAATATTAATTAATTAATTTGAGACCGTGGCAAAAAAAAAACAAAAAAAATTAGGGAAAACTCGGAGAATGTCTTAATTTAGAAACTATTTCTAGATTATGTCTTCACTTTTTTGGCATTTAAATTTATGTCTATTCTTAAATGTAAAAATTAAACTATAAATAAAAATATAT
>JBBMEF010000025.1:8963141-8980897 GCA_037832685.1 Sicyos baderoa
GGAGCACGGCAATACTTCTAATCTAGCCAAGCAGACATACACCATTCGTTACTAACGAAAGACTTGCAAAAGTTACACTACGAAGGTAACAACGAGACTTACCGCTACGACGAAGACAAACGAACCCTGAACGACTCGGCTGCTGGCACGCAACGAAATCTCTGTTTGCTGGCTAACGAACCGCTACTGACGAACCCTACCGACGGTGCAAACCAAAAGCAATAGACAAAATACTCGCTAGAACAACCACGGCAACCAAACCTCCGCTGGCCTCAAACCACAATTTCGTCGGAAGCGAACGAGTTAACAAACAAAATCGACCTTAGTGTTGTGGGTCGACGGTACAAAGCAGAGACATACAATAAACCAACAATCACATTAGAACATCCCTGAACTAAGTCGAATGAATACGAAACAACATCAGAACAGAACTGTAACTCTACCTGGATAACTGCAACTCGCTGCAGCGAAGACTGGCGAAACCTGAAGCGAAACTGGGCAGACGATGATCTTGAAGAACAAGCTGAAGAACACCAACATAAACCTAGAAATCACCCAAACGTAAGAACAAACTTAATTGATCTAGCCCAACAACGAATCGGAACTGAAGAATAACGAAAGGAAAATTACCTTGCGATCGATAAACACAACTGCTTGAAGAACTCGATTGTCGGGGAAGGATGCAAGGAAGAGCTCGGCTTTGGTTGGAGAAAACGTGAAGAACAAAGAAGAACCAACAGCTTGCTTGAGAAGATGAAAAATGGAAAGGCTGACTTGGGAATGAAGGGCGACGAATCGTAACGGCTGAATTGAAGGCGACGAATCGTAACGGCTGTGTGGGCGGTTTTGGAACACGAAGGGACAAAGGAGAACTTAGCTGACTTCGTCAACGAAGTTTCGCTAGAGCGAACCCCAGCGAAGGCGAAAGTAAAGAAACCTATTTTCTCTTTATTTAACTTACAACTCCTTTTCACCTCAAGTAACGGTTCGATTTTCTGGGCCGTTACACATGTGGAACCACAAATAATAAGGGTGAGCAAAAATAGTTTACTCAGTAAGAATCCCCGACCGGGGTACAATACGTTAAAACTTATCATCTAGCTCAAGGTATACAAGTTACAACGTAACACTTACTTTAATCTTTCTCTTTCTTACTTTCTTAGCTTTCTTCACTTACTTAGCTTTCTTACACTTAATATTCATACAAGGATGCCATTTTGCAGGCTTACACCTTAAAGCTAAACATATCATAACATACAACTCGAGCTCTCAGTCTTACTTTACTCGTCTTTACTAGGCTGGAAAATTGTGGGTACACTAAACTCAAGATCCCGAGGGAGCTCTCCACTCGGCGGTGTATGAGCGTGTGCATGCACCCCATGCTGCTGGCACTAGGTAAAAGCTTGGTCTAGGGCTAACTGTCCTGGTCCAGGTTCGCATGACCTAATGACTCGGATCGGTGTCACTGAACAACAGGGGTGCAAGACCTCGACACAAAACTGTTGTCAGCCCTATCCACCGTACGCCCTCGGCTAGGATACGTCCAAGGGTAGGCTCTCACCTAATGGATCGGTCCCAACACTCTCCAGGCGGCAATCTTTGGCTACTGCCGACACGCTGAGATCGTGTCGACGATCGGGGACGGGACAAGCCTCGTCATCCTCCCAACCCTCTAGGCTCCCTTTTGGCCGCTCACCCAAGATTGTGGACTAGGCTACTGCCATGGTTAGCTAAACCAAGGCGACGGGTCAGAGACGGGGTACGACCTCGCATCCCTGCCACAAAGCCCGGATGATGACTCCTGCAAAATCTAGCTAAGGTGACACAACATTCATTCGACCCTTGACATACAATTAACATACATTCTTTATCATTCCAGAGGCCAAATACAAGATACCTAACCTGGCACTATGATCACACATAATAACCGAACAGAACATGGCAATAGAACAGAATATGCTAGTACGAAGAAATCCTAACACGGCACTAACATAGCAAGCAACAGACATACCAGGCAGATTAGCTAGTTCATTCCCTATCCGCTAACAAGCATTTAGACCATAACGAACGTACAAGCAGTATCAAGCATACAATCAACCATTTAAGCAATAACGGATCGTCCATGAACCCACGGTAAAGAAATCCTTACCTGGACTGGAAGACAAACAAACAACGAGAATAAATCGCTCCTAGAGTTGCAGATCACCAAGACAAAAATCACCTAACCAGAACAATCAATAAATAATAATTGAACAAATAAAACTAACCAAAATAACCCCTAACAAGTAGCCAACAACAAGATGGCGAGGCGTTACACCAGCAAAGAAGTCGCTGCTGCCCGAGCTGTAGCCAAAATAACAATCAAACAAGAAGGTTTCGACCTAACAATTAACATCCAAAAGAACCATTTAAGTCCAAACTTAAAAACACTCTCAAACACTAATAATCCACAAAGATCAACCCACAAATTTACCCAACACCAAACTTAACACGACTGTCCAAACCCGATGAGGCACGAGGAAACAAATCGAACGACGAACACACACCAAACTCTCAAACGCAGCTGTCCAACACTTAGCAAAAGTCAAGCCACATCGAACCTACAATGCACTTCTCAAAATCCAACAAGAATAATGCTTCACAAACAACCAACACAACGACCTTAGTCAAACAACGAAACACAGAACCTGACCCAGAATCAAAAATCATCACGGCTGGGCTTGGGGCTGCTGAACGGAGGAATCCCAGATGGGCGAGCTGCTGCTCGTAGCTATGTGTAGCAGGGATGGGCACGTCGTGCTTCAACGACATCGTTTGTGCGGACATCGTGCGTGCGTGCGGATGGGACAGACGAAGGCGAGTGGCTGGTCTGCGCAGCGACGGGGCGGACAGATGTTCGCGGACTGCTCGTCACGTGCGGTCTGTGTGAGGTGGGTGGACGCGCGAGGTGTTCTGTGGCGTTATCTGGTCGGAACGAGGTGGTGGTGAGCGGCGCTGGTCGTCGGCGGTGCAGGGGCGGGGACTAGGTGGGGCTAGGGTTGTGAAACATGAAGGAGATGAAGCTTGACTTCTTTTTTTTTTTTCTTCTTTTTTTTTAAAAAAAAGCTTACTTTTCCAAATTTTAATTTCACTTAAATGGGTCTAATTTGACAAAGTCCAGCAACTCTTTCGTTTTCTTTTAATTTCATAAAATGGATTTTTAATCCTTCACTTCTTAAATGCATTTCATTTTTAAATAACCAAAAATGCAATTTCTTTTACTCTTTCCCACTTTTATTCAATTTCAACTAAACAAAACCAATTACTAAGAATGCCTCCGAGGATACTTGAAAACATCAACTACCCTTCTAGTTCTTGAAATAGAAAAATAATCCACAACTATAACTTAACGAGATAGAACCTGCCAAGAACCAAAACAAATAATCATTCCAGGAATAAGCCGTACACAAACCAAAGTCCAAACAACGGAAAATAACGACAGAAATAACCCAGAGAGACGTTCTGAAATTCTGGGTTGTTACAATATTCCCTACTTTTATGAATTTTGTCCTCGAAAGTCCTTAAAACTGAAACCATACCCGAAAATGTGTTCTCAACAAAATCCAAACACCTAATCAACTGCAAGGAACGAACTACCACAAACTACGTAATCGACTCGTAACCGCTAGCAAACAACTATTGAACACCTAGCAATAATAAGCAACACGCAACAGAAAATTAAACAATTAATACTAACTAAAACAGCCTGCAAGAGGGCTTGGACAACAGCTAAAAGAAACTGGCGAAGGACACCGAATGGATACCCGAACGGATGAAGGGACTCGGCTGAACAGGAGTTCGCTCGCGGTTGAACGCGCGAGCGAAAGGCGACAACGAACCGAAGGGTGCTGGCGTGCGCTGGGGCGAACACGGTCGAGCAAAGCAGCAGGCTGGAGCGTCGGGTGCGAAGCGGCCGGCTAAGCGCGGGCGGGTCTGCTCAGCGATGTGCGACTGCTGGCGTCGAACCTGCTGCGAATCGATGGCGCAGCTGCTGGCGTCTGACTTGCTGCAGATATATGGTGCGGCTGCTGGCGTCGGACCTGCTGCGATGGTGGCGAGCGGGCTAGGCAGTGCGTCGGTGCGAAGGGAAAGGTGTGGCGCGATGAAGGCAGCAGCTACACAGATCTAGAACAACAAGAGGAGACTGCGATTAACCCCAAGAATGCGCTCGAAATCAAGAAGAACCGAAAGGGGAAGAACAACTTTACCTTGGCAGCGAATTGGAGAACTCTTGGGCGATCGAGAAGGGGAGACAACAGACTTCTTTGAGTGCTAGAACACGTGAAATCAAGGAATAGAACCAAAACCTATTTCCCCTTCTTTTAATTTCCTTACTTTAATTAACCAAAAGTCAAGTAAAATCATGGCATCGAGCTCTGGCGGAGGAGTTTTAATTCTTTTATTTTCCTTTGAGCCAAACCACCTCCAAGCTCGTGGATCGAACCCCAACGAAGGCACAAATTAACTTTAATTTCTCTACAATTTTACAAATCTACAAAAGCTTCCAAAAATCCCAGAACGACCTGCAAATCAAGAAACGAAAATCTTTAAAAACCAAGAAACCAAGAACCAACTTAAAAGAAACCAAGATTCCAAGAATCTTCAAGAAGTACTAACGGCCAACTAACCTTATCTGACGAATTGAAATCTCGGGCCGTTACAATACTCCCTCCTTGAAAGACTATCATCCTCGAAAGTCACTGAAACTGAAACAGCTCTGGGTAGTTCCTTCTCATTTCCCTTCTAACTCCCAAGTCGCTTCCTCGACCTTCTGATTCCTCCACTGAACCTTCACAAGATCAATGGCATGACTTCTCAACATCTTTTTCTCAAAGGATAAAATCCTGATCGGTTTTTCCTCAAAGGTCAAATCTTTATTAATCTGCAACGGCGTAAAATCCACAACATGGGACGGGTCGGCGATATACCGTCGAAGCATCAAAACATGAAACACATTGTGTACGGCGGCAAAGCCAAACGGTAAGCCACCCTGCCAATCCTCTCAAGGATCTCAAACGGACCTACAAACCTGGGACTCAACTTGCCCCGCTTACCAAACCTCAACACACCGCGCATCGGTGCCACCTTCAGAAAAACATGCTGACCCACCTCAAACTCTAAGTCACGGCGTCCCACATCAGCATAACTCTTCTGTCTACACTGCGTAGTTACCATACGAGCCCGAATCTTCTGTACTGCCTCGTTTGTCAACTGAAGCAACTCTGGACCCAAAACCTTCTTGTCACCAACCTCTTCCCCGAAAACTGGAGACCTGCACCGCTTCCCATACAATGCCTCAAACGGTGCCATTTGAATCGTCACCTGATAACTGTTATTATAAGCAAACTCCATCACATACAAATACTGATCCCAACTCCCCGGAAAGTCTAACACACAGGCTCTCAACATGTCCTCTAAAACCTGGTTCACCCGTTCGGTCTGACCATCGGTCTGCGGATGAAACGCTATACTGTAGTTGCATTCAGCTCCCAAACCAGCATGAAGGGCTCTCCAAAAACGTGAAGTGAACCTGGAGTCTCAGTCAGAGATGATCTTCACGGGAACTCCATGGTACCTCACAATCTGCTCTAAGAAGAGGTGTGCCCACTTCTCCACGGTGTAATTTATTTTGTCGGGGACGAAGTGCGCACACTTGGTCAATCGATCCACAACTACCCAAATCTGATTATAACCCCTTTGAGTCACAGGCAAGCCTGAAATGTAATCCATGGTGATCTCTTCCCACTTCCACTGCGGAACACTGAGTGGCTGAAGCAATCCTGCAGGTTTATGCCTAGGTGCCTTCACTTGCTGACAAGTGAGACACCGGCTAACGAACTGGGCAATGTCTCTCTTCATGCCCATCCACCAAAAAGTCTGCTTAAGGTCTTAGTACATCTTATTACCACCTGGATGCCAAACAAACGGCGAGGTATGAGCCTCGGTCAACAACTCTGAACGGGTAGTATCGTACTGTACCCAGGTTGGGAATTCTTATTGAGTAAACTTGTTTACTCACCCTTATTATGTGGATTTCCACCAGGTAACTTGGGACTGCACCGAGATGGCTAGAGGAGGTTGTTTGATCATGGGGACCGCTGTGGACACCTCTTGTGTCATACTGTCTTGTTATGTTATTCAGCATGTAGCTGGGCACAGAGCCCTTAGGAGCATTTAACTGTTTTAAGAATTATCTGATTGTGTTGAGCTGAACGCTCCGGCCGGGGCAGATTTGAAATGTATTTGGAACAGTTTATTTTAATGAAATAAATGTTAATTGCTTTTAGATGATTTTAGTTTCTCTGCCTTTAATTTCTGCATTAAATGAGATTTAAAGTCATGCATGTTGGTTAAAGACCTAGTTTATGATTACTTTTGGGTCGGGTCTTTACAAAGGTGGAGTCCCCAAACTCAAAAGCCCTAAATCTTATTTTAATTGATTTAATCCATTTAATTCTCAAAACTCCAGCCATCAAATCCCGCTGAAGACATTTTTAACTCCTTTAATTTCTTTTAATTTCTACAACACCCAAGCTTAGGCATCTTGCTTCAAAACCCACCAAGGACAAATAATTAATTATTTTATTTACTAATTTACAATCCGAACCTCCACAACTCCGAATCATCCTGCAGTGAATCCTGTCAAGAACCTAATACAAATATTTAATCCAAGTAAAACAAAGACTATCCGAGGTCCAATAAACATAAATAACGGTCAAACCAATCTGAACGACGTTCTGAAATTCTGTGCCTTTACAAAGCATGTAGCGAGCCAGGATCAAGTTGTAGATATTTTCACAAAATTGTTACCAAAGGTTTTGTTCGACATATTTAAGAAGATGATTGAACATGACAGATGACATAAGCATTTAAGTTTATGGAGGAGTTTTGTTGAATAAACTTTAATGCAAATCTGTTATTTTGTTTCAAATGTAATAAGTTGCATTTTATTAAGAAATTAATGGATTGTTAATTTAGGAGCTAATAAGGAATTAGTGGATCCTTAGTTGAGAAATTAGTGGAAAACATTATTCGTAAGAACTTGGAGACCAAGTTCTAATAGAGTTACAAATAGGTGACTTATTTCATTGTGAAAATTAGAGAGCAAGAGAGAGAAAGCAAGAGAAACTTGTAGAGAAACAAGTAGAGAAATAAAGAGAAAGTGTTTAGAGAATTTGTGTGTCTTATCTCTCCAATCACAAAGCAAAAAACTTGACCGATTGTTTTATTGTTTTGTTATTCGCATTTGTAATCTGCATTGAGATTCTACAGTTTTGAAGTTGGAGCTCTCATAACGTTTTTTTAGTAACCGTCAATATTTGAAGTTGAAAGTTTCGAATCGAAGATATTTGAATAAATAAATAAAAAATCATGTCAATTACAATTATGCTAAGCTCAGTTTTTACTGTAAACCTTGTATCTGATATTGACTTTCCTTGAGAAATACTATCGTAAAGAGTATAAAGGTATGCAATCTCGACGGTAAGAATTTATATTGGTACAAGCATCACACTTTGGATGATAATAATTAACCATTGCAATTATACATCCTGAAATATAGGCACAAACTATAAATTAAATAAGTTATATATGAACTGTTAACATTAACGTTTCATGTCAAAGGGAATAATACTTTAATAATATCATATATCAAATAGTAACCAGTTGGTTACGAGTTTGACTCTAGATGTTGTTGAATTCAACAAAAATATTAACAGTTCATTGTCATTGTTCGCACCAATAAAAAAAAATGTAGATGCTAGCGCAATAGGAAACAACTGGCCAAAACTTAACCATTTTCTTTCAAAAATCAAATACTATGATCAAAGGCAATAGTATAAATCCACCGTCAAGAGATCAAAAATTTGAATGTCTTCCCAAAATTAAAAAAAAAAAAAAAGAAATAAAAAAGAAATAAGATTATGGTTCTCATAAGTATTGTACAACATTCAAACATAGAGAAATAATATATTCTATGTACAGTTGCAAACTGATACCAAATATCCAATGATCAATGACTATATCTTTCTCTTGTGTGATTGTAATGAAACTACAGAAATAGTTACATAAACACAATTCTATTGCTTCAATTTTCTTCTCATATACTAATACACATGAAGATATGATCTGTTGCTATATATAAAACAAATGAAAGAATGTGACAAAATAGCTTTTGTCAACACGAAGTTCAAAAGATAAGAGACGACTATAAGTTTTCATTCAAAGTTTGCTTCGTCTTCTGCAAAGATATTAAATATGAAGTCACGAAATCGCTTCGAGTATTGTTTCGGATCGACAGCTGATATGGAAGTTGGATCATATTGAATGGATTTGTAGGCATGCTCAAGCTTCTTGCTAATGTCATAATCTTGAAGTATGTCAATGACACCAAAGAACATAACCACATCATAATGCTCTCCCGTTGGTTCGCCGACTAGTTGAAACTCGCAGTCGCTTCTTCTCACCGTTCGTTCGACTCGAGCAGGCATGTTTACACCCAATTTGATACTCGACCATCTACAATTTCACCTTGTGTTATGAATCCACTTTTGTCTCAATCAAGACAAAAAAATAGAGCATAGAAAAGCATTGAAAATGCACTAAAATTTTCAATCAGTTTAGTTGCAATCGTTTTATAGGAAGTTTTAAGTAAAGGTTTTGTACAAACACAAGAAGAATGAAATTATTCCATATCAATTGGGATTTTACCTGGATGGATCTAGGAAAAGCTGATCCAAGTCCACTCTTGAGAGACGAGGAGCTACGTCGTTCTCAGGCCCTCCTGATTGATATGCAATTCATAATTTAGTGACATAAAAAGAGAGTGAGGCTATGCTGGCGGAAAAGAAAAGCTGGAAAAACCTATAGGAGTTCGAGCTCCGGAAGGTATCAAATCACCAGCAGTTGAAGTTTCCCTGAAGTGAAGACCAACAAGAAGACTATAATCCATAATTCTTTCTTGTTCGAGAAACTCGCAATCCCGATCGATTTGTCTATAAAAAAGATGATAAACAAATATGAACCAGAGATGTGAAAATGAAGGTGTAACTAGTTGATCAATTTATGATGCTAGTTGAGGTCTTAAACAAGAAACATAATAACTTGTTAAGTTGGAGTCATTGAGCATAGTTTTCACCTGCAAAACTCTTGAAACCACGATTTCTGCAATCGAAATATAAAATTAAGATCGAGGTCCTTGAGGATCGTTGTAGCGTCAATCTCGCTCGCAGGCTTATCTGTCGTGCGTCCAAGAATTGACCCTTTCAAGTCGAACCGTCTGTGAATGGAGTATTCAGAGCAAAAAAGGTTTCCCATAATGATGAACCTTACCTATATTTAAAACACAGGAATGAATCATCCATTGAATTTATAAAACACATTCTCGCTGCAGCAGTTTAAAGCTAGTGTAGTAAAGGAATGTGGAATTACCTTCTTCTGGATGGTCGCAGTTAATTTAACACAATGAAGACCATAGAATTTGGTCACCAAAGTGGACTCAAATGCTCTCACATGGTTATAATAGGCAGAGAGCATTCTTATCAAGACCTGCAAAAATGAGTACAAGCTCTCCAAATTAAACCAACTATTGATTGTTGTTCTAAAATGAACAATGATGGAAATCAATAACTCACTTTGGCTTCTGACTTTTTCATCGTCTTGATCATATATCGATCGTCGTTGGTCAAGTAGAAGAAGCTGCCACTTTTACCAGGAGACGACAGTTCTCGAAGTGCATCGTTCCCGCAAATTGATAGCATATAATCAGCTGGATCCACCTTAAACAATTTCCTCAGAGTTCTGAAGATGGATGGCAATATCAATTGACAAGGCTACGTAACATCAAAAAGAATCAACAAGATATCTTAAAATTAAGCATTGTACCTGAAAACTAAAGGGCAATAGTCCTTCCATTTGAACTCACATGACTGATGGGGTGGAGTGTATTTGCTTCCTTCTGAAGGAAATCTGGTCCAAACCTTTTCCTTAGGATCAAAAGCTGAAGGCTTTAAGTCGAGGGAAGTAGTCGGGGCCGGTCTTCCAACCGAATGCCTGTTCAATCCTCACACACACATACAAATATATGGTTAAACAACAAGATTAGAAAACACAAGACTTGCTATGTTATGTGAACAAGTCATAATAGAAAGAAAAGAAATTTGAATTTCATCTTTAAACTACCTGATTCCAAGCTGCAAATTGAGCATCAGATCATAGTTCTTATGCCCTTTACAAATAGTCTCTCCTTGCCTCTTAGGAGCCCTCGGCATTCTGATCATAGGAGTCCCAAGTCCCTCCCTATCCAAATTCAATCCCATCATAAAGTCAGTGACATCCCCCTTCGCGACTCCTCCTCCGATCGACGACGCCCTCTCACTACAACACCCCGTCACAAAGTCATCCAGGTCCCCGCACCCCCACATCTGCAGTCGATCAAACGGCTTCTCGACAACATCAATACTCATTCTCCCATCCACGGACATCCTCCTCGGCTTCACTCCTTCCTCCCCCTTCGAGGACCTCCACATGGCCAGCTTCTTCTGCGACGGCAAAATTGAGACCTTCTCCCCAAGGCAAATCTTGCAGTCACTAAAATCCACATTATACACATCTTGAGGATCCCAATCGACATTCCCAGATGAACCGGAAGGGTAATAACTCCCATTCTGTTCTTGAGGTTCCTTGCTCCAATAACCCACATAGAAACTCCCATCAGGCCATTTGAAAGTGCCATTCCCTCTAGGCAATCCAGTCTCCCAATTCCCTTCATACTTCTTCCCATTACTCCAAAGAAAACTCCCTTTCCCACAAATCTCCCCATTCTTCCATTCCCCAACATAGCAATTCCCATTGTTCCATTGATATCTCCCATTCCCTTCTTGCAAACCCCTCCTCCATTCCCCATCATAGCAGTCCCCATTAGAGAAGCTTCTCACCCCATGTCCATGCTTCAAGTTCATCACCCAATTCCCTTTATAAGTGTCGCCATTGGAGGATGTGTAGGTGCCATTTCCATCCATGTATCCGCTCTTGAACTCGCCCTCGTATGTGGCACCGGACGGCCAGGTGAAGCGGCCCCGACCCATGGTTTTTCCTCTGCTCCATTCGCCCACGTACATGCAGCCGTCGGTCCACAGGTACTTCCCCTGCCCTTCTGGGAAGCTCTCGCACCATTGCCCTGTGTAATAGTCACCATTTGGAAGGATCCTGTCCGCGTGGTACACCTCGCCGGAATCTAGCTCCAGGTCGATCCCGTCTCCACCGCCACCGTTGATGTCGCCGTCGTCAGCGTGAGCCACCGACGTTGCGCCGAAGATGCTGTGGGCTCGCTTCTTCGCCGCTTGGGTCCTGCGCATCGTTGCCTCCCATGCCTTCAAAACGCCACTGTCTTTGTTGCTCATAACTCTAAACTTTTTATTTGAATTGAATTGAATCACATCAATTAGTTAGTGAATCAATGAATCAATGTGGGTTTGTTAGTTTGTTTTTTTCTTCTCTCTCTAACATGGTTTTTGGAATTTGGATGATTTTGGTCTCTTTGTGTGTTTCATGTTGTGGTTAAGAAATGTTGGAAATGAACGATTTGAACGATGGGAAAGAGATCATCCGTTCGTTTTTTTTTCTTTCATTTTTCTGGAAACAGAACAATTGGTTCATTGTTGGGTTTTATTACAGGCCATTGATTAACTAAGAAAGTGGAATCCAATCAAATTTTCGATTGGCATAGAACACATCATTTCCATAGAGAGAGAGAGAGAGAGACCCGTTCTGTTGTTTGGCCAACATTTGACATGTGGTGTTCTAAATTTAGAATGAAAATGAAGAAGACATCATATCATATATATCATCAAACTTTGAGTAATTCCCATAAGACAAAAAGAAGAATATTTTTGTGCTCTTATCATTGTGTTTTGCAGAAAACATCAGTCCAGTATGGTTTGGTTGTTGGCCTTTTGTTTTGTTTCTTTTTTTTTTTTTTAACTTCCAAGTAGGCTCTGTTACAAAAACTAAATACTTTGTCTAAATCGTTGGGAACTTTAAAATATTTAATACATTTCTCAATTTTGTATTTAAGTTTTGATAAATTATAGATAGTTATTGATGTTTAGTATGTGATTAGTGATTTGAAAACTAGGACTTTAATTAAAATAAAGATTTATTCCATGGTTTATTGTGTTTTCATATATATATATATATATATATATTTTGGTAGTATAGATGGAAATTAAATCTAAATTTAAAAGTTTGTTCGAAATGTATCTGATAAAATATTTGGAAACAATAAAACTAATGGTAGTTACCGATTAAATATTAAGTTAATTCTTAATTGTATACATTAATTATTTATATATTCATATTTTAAGTTATAATTTTTTTTAAAATTATTATTTTATAATATTATATAACATATATTATTCATCCAAATTTCAGTCAAACTTTTGGATGGCTTCGGTTTGAAAGAAACGGGAAATTGTCGTGGATATTCAACTATTAAAATTTATTACAAATCTATCCAAATATCAAATTAATTATAAATCTATTTTTTCTATTTTTAAATTTTTGAAATTAAATAAATTTATGTCTATTATATCCTTCATCCTCCACGACTTTCCTTTTTTATTTCCACCACAATTAAGTATGTTCATTTAATACAATTTTCTTCATTGATTATAAAAGATAACTTTCATATAGAAATTAGATTTCTTTCATACAATTAAAAAGGAGTTGATTTCTTACATTTATGTTAGCGAAATAATGACACACCGTTTTAAATAATAATAATAATATTGGATCAGCAGTCTGTTCACAGGGTTCGTCTCAAATTCGTTAAAAACGAAGGAAACTAGTCCATTCTCGTGGTTCGTCTCCACTTCGTTAAAACGAAGGAAACTCACCAACTTGATGTGCTATTACTTCCCGAACCATGCAAGTATATACGTTCGTGCAACAAACTTAATACTGGAAGACCAGGTCGAACCTCAAGGAACTTAACGAGAGAATACAAATGAAATTGTAATGGAGTTATCAAACAGGTTTGTTAATATGGTTCGTTCAAAGTTAACTATGACAATAAAAGATAAGGTATTGCAATGAGTAAATAGCGTTAGAGGGAGTTATGGAGTGGGGAGTTCGTCAAGAACGAAATGAACGATGAAGTGCACACTGATCCTGAGACTCTGTCGAGTGCTCAATGTCACTCTCTCGAGTGACTCGTTGGTTCTCTCGAACTCAACCTCGTCTTCACGGGTGTGCCACTAGACGAACTCATCTCTAAGTTTGAACTAGTAACTCGACGAATGCTAGTTAAGGGTTCGCTCACTCATTCCTCTCGGAATCAAGCGAGGATAATCACGGGTTTCTCAACCTCGTGACCGAAGATTTAAGCCTTAACTTGACAGCCCTAGTTCGTCGAGCAATCGTCCTTGCGAACTCCCTTAATTCTCTTACCCCTCTAACTAGGAGATTAGTTACTCATCTTAAGCATAATGTAAACATAAACATTCGTTTATTTGCTAAACATATTGAAAGAACTAAACGACTGGAATATTGTAAAATGTAAAGCAAAGACAAGATAAACGGAGAAGACAAACAATAAAAATGTAAAGTTCAACTTCTATAAAATCAGAACGTCTCTGGCAAAACTCCAGTTACAATAAAACAATATTAAGCTACGAAACTAACGAAAAGAAAGAAACAACTAGGTCCGGCTAAATAGCTCCGACGATCGGAAATAAATGCAGAAATGAAAGAAATGAAAATGGTGAATGGTGGTCGGAAAACTCTGAAGTTTCAACAAGTATCTTTTCTCTCCGAATTTTCTCCACACGAATTTTTCCACCCGAATGACCAAGGTGTTCGTCTTCTTTTATAGGCAGCCGACAAGGGCTACATAGCTACGTTTGCTCCATTGATCCTCTAAATCTTCTGCTCTGAAATCTCCGTTCTTGTGTCAGTACAGATGTATCAAATGAGCGGCTGGGATTTAAAGGACTTTTCTTGGATGGTCGCCACGCGTCCATGGCTGAGATATTTTATTTGTCTGACTCCTTCGTCTTCACTTGAATTCGTCGTTATGAGCTCATTGAATTTCACTTTGTGGATCTGTCAGCTTCGTTGATTGCGAGAGATTCCTTCGTTATTTGGCTTTGGCTACTCCGTCATTAGCTTCGTCAATGTTCATCGTTTCACTGCAAACGAAATAGCAAGTATCAAATTCCTTAAAATCATATATTTTGTACATATTACATGCTATTTGTTACTACGAATTTTCTACTCAGAAAATCATAGGAAGTTCGTTTTAAGTGAAGTTAATGTCGTTATCGATGAAAGTTCATATGCATTTCTTATTTTGTTAACAATTTCCTAATAAAATTTATCTATTTCTCATATTTTAACTCTCAATCTTTGAGAGTTATCAATTTACCTCTTATATTTTTTATTGTCAAAATTATTCCATTAACCACTGTTCTTTTTTTTTTCTTTTTTTTTGTAAAACATTATTTGTAATGTTTAATGAATAAGATAAGGTATTATTAATAAGAGATAAGGTATTTACATAATACTTATTATAATACAATATTAATATGATATTTATAGATTCATAATACTGGTTTAGTTTTAAAATGATCAAAACAAAAATTTATCGTGCATCACGATGCAGTATAGTGGTAAATGTCTAAATTATAGAATGATGAGATTTTATTGATTAAAATCCATCAATTCGTAATCGCAGCATTACGCAAGTATACGTAGTCGAGAGTGTAGTAAGTGATAAGTATTTATTTATATCGATCCCACAGGGATTGGGGTGGATTCAACATGTCTTAAAGGACAAAAGAAAAGAAAATGTTTTTGTTTTGAAAATGGTTTGAATCTAAATGTGGATGAAAACATAAATGCATGCATAAATAATAAACGTGAATGCATATGCGAATAACTGATAACATTAACACAGACAGACATGCGATGCATGGTAAGTGAGTCTGCGCTTCACTACAAACAAGTGCTTCCGCACCCGTTGATGCGAATCCTGACTTCCGCCGCGGATTCACATGGAATAACCTCTGGGTTTCGCACGCGCTAGCAGAACCGCATTGGTTCCCTCTAATGGAATAATAGACATTATTCCATACTAACGTAACCTATTGGGCCATCTGCCAGTTTCATCTCTCGAATCCGCTGGAGGCAAACATGCGTGGGTAGCAATCCGACGCATGCTAAAGATTTAAACAACATTATAAACTATTTTATCCGCATGACCAACTATGTAAATGTGAACAATTAAACTTCCTAAGCTATATGCTAATTATCTAATGGGAAAGAATTCATACAATAAATTAATAGTAATAAGTTAACTTGTCGCGAGAAAAGCTCCTATGCTGATCTTCCACTTCAAGCTCCCTTTCGGAAGACTTGACTGCAATCTTCTGGTACATTGCCCGTAGATTTGCCGATTCGCACGAGGTTTCCGCATACAATTAGTGAACTTGTTATTCCTAACCTCATTCTAAGAATCATTTAAGCCTAAACGATTGTCTACGAATAATAGTAAAGTATCCCCTGGAATCCCTTCTTCCGAAGTAGAGACCAAGCACACATGAGTGGATAGTCAATCGACTAATGAGACATAAAACCAATTACTATTAAATCACTTTCCTCCTTAACCTAGATATTATCAATTAATCATACAAATAAATTCCAAGGTTGCTTCTGTAAAGTTAATAAACTCATAATTAAAATTGCAGGTGATCAAGTCTGAATGAAAATGCGACTTTATTAATATTGCAGAAACTTATACTACTCCTAAAACAAAAATAAACATGGTTCGGAAAATTAAATACATAAGTGAAATATGCAACTACATTAATTATGGAGTACATAAATTGACACCATCATTGCCGATGATGTTTCCTTCATCACACCGACTGGGTACTTAGTTCTTCAGATCTATAGATGAACAAGGACGACCGAGGCCTCCAAGGAGAGGCTCGGCGTCTGAGGGTTCACCAACGGTAGGTTTCTTCCGAATTTCAGCACTCTTTTTTTCTTCGATCATTCTGGAATTTATAAAGCAGGGGTTTCGTGCTGAACACTCTCAAAATTGGCGCCCAATTGGATTGTTTCCAAATC
Source organism: Sicyos baderoa (assembly GCA_037832685.1). Taxonomy (NCBI): domain Eukaryota; kingdom Viridiplantae; phylum Streptophyta; class Magnoliopsida; order Cucurbitales; family Cucurbitaceae; genus Sicyos; species Sicyos baderoa. The sequence goes on from JBBMEF010000025.1 coordinate 8,979,309, forward strand.
TGCCTTTATTCTTTCCTTCCTTAGAGTTATTTTATCCTCCCCTGATCTTTTCCTTATTTGCCTTGCGTCGTCCTTTGGTCAAACCAAGATGCTTCATTTCCTCATGCGAGATTCTACAAAATCAAAACATCAGCGAGTTTGTGTTTCACGCGTGCCGACGCGCTTATTCGCGCGTAATTCGCATTTATCATACGACTTTTGCCTTGTTATTGAGATGCGAAAAGATTTTGTAGTTTCATGGAAATTATCACAAAATCGCATGTTATGGTTCGCACTTTAGAACATACAGTTCTTTTCCAGGACAAAGTATGAGTTCATAAGGGCATAAAAAGTGCTAATATTTAGCGCTATCAAACCCCCAAACCATAAGTATTATGATCAAAAAGTTTGTGCTAGTCTAACAATACCATGATGACAAATGTATTAATTAGGACGGTACAACTACAAAATGAGTGCGGCGACACATGTATTACCAAGCTACACCAATTGTCTTATAAAACTTGAATATGATGACAAAAATGTATAAGGTATTATTAATAAGAGATAAAGTATTTACATAATACTTATTATAATACAATATTAGTATGATACTTATAGATTCGTAATACTGGTTTAATTTTAAAATGATCAAAATACCGTCAAACCATAAGTATTATGATCAAAAAATTTGTGCTAGTCTAACAATATCATGACGACAAATGTATTAATTAGGACGGTTCAACTACAAATTGGGTGCGGCGACACATGTATTACAAAGCTACACATATTGTATTATAAAACTTGAATATGATGACAAAAATGTATAAGGTATTATTAATAAGAGATAAGGTATTTACGTAATACTTATTATAATACAATATTAGTATGATACTTATAGATTCGTAATACTAGTTTAATTTTAAAATGATCAAAATACGGTCAAATCATAAGTATTATGATCGAAAATTTTGTGCTAGTCTAACAATACCATAACGACAAATGTATTAATTAGGACGGTACAACTACAAAATGAGTGCGGCGACACATGTATTACCAAGCTACACCTATTGTCTTATAAAACTTGAATATGATGACAAAAATGTATAAGGTATTATTAATAAGAGATAAGGTATTTACGTAATACTTATTATAATACAATATTAGTATGATACTTATAGATTCGTAAACTGGTTTAATTTTAAAATGATCAAAATACCGTCAAACCATAAGTATTATGATAAAAAAATTTGTGCTAGTCTAACAATATCATGACGATAAATGTATTAATTAGGACGGTTCAACTACAAATTGGGTGCGGCGACACATGTATTACAAAGCTACACATACTGTATTATAAAACTTGAATATGATGACAAAAATGTATAAGGTAGATAAGGTATTTACGTAATACTTATTATAATACAATATTAGTATGATATTTATAGATTCGTAATACTGGTTTAATTTTAAAATGATCAAAATACGGTTGACCGCGCTAAGGTGTGTTCGCAAAATGCGAATATTATAAATAATTTGCAGCAATTTGCAAAGGCAAGTATACCTTATCGTTTGTAGCAAGTTTTAAAAGTAAGTAAAAGTCATCTCCACAG
>JBBMEF010000025.1:8993596-9023576 GCA_037832685.1 Sicyos baderoa
TGTTTTTAAAAGTTGGTTAGTATTCTCCTACTTTCTTAAAGAAAGATGGATAAATGGTAGAAAGGATGAAGCACATTATAGGAAATTTGAGAGATAATAGACTTAAATTTGAAAAACCAAAAACAATAAACCAAATAGTTATCAAACGGGGCCTTAGTTTCTTGTTTTTTGGTTTTTCAAATTTAAGCCTATTTTCTCTCAAATTTCCTACAATTTGTTTCATCTCTACCATGTATACATATTTCCTTAAGAAAGTAGGGGAAGACCAACCAACTTAAAAAAAAAAAAAAAATAGCTTTCCAAAGTTTGTTTTTATTTTTAAAAGTAATTAGTTAGTATTCTCCTACTTTCTTAAAGAAAGATGGATAAATGGTAGAAATGATGGAACACATTGTAGGAAATTTGAGAGAGAATATGCTTAAATTTGAAAAATCAAAAACAAGAAACCAAATAGTTATCAAACGGGGCCTTAATTATATATTTTTCCCTAGGCGGAACACCGTATCAAGATGACTGGTCGAGCTTGTTGAGGATAACCCTGGGAAATATTTAGCTGTATCTGTCAGAGTCCCTGTGGATCATGAGTTATTTCCTTCTACGTGAAATATTTAAAATTTTCTATTGCAATAATGTTTTAAGTTTCATTTTACATGATTTTATGATGTCATATTCTCATGCATGGTGTAAGGACTTATTGTTTAGGCTTGGCTAGGAATATGGTCTTTACAAAGGGGACGAGGAAACACATTAAGAAAGTTTGAAGGTGAAAGCAGTAAATACATACGACAATGGGTCGGGTTGTTACATATAATGTGAGAAAACTAAAGATAAGAAATATACATTTAAGCATAAGGAAATTAAAATTTAAGAAAGACAACATTTTGTGAATTTTAAACACAACCATACTCAGATAGACACTTATAACCCTTATTAATAAAATTCTAGTTAATAAATAAGCAAAGACTAGATCGAAAATTCATTTTGTGAGATTGATAAGGCATGTGAGATGGAAAACACTTGCAACCGAAGACTTTGAGTTGAGAATACTCTAACAATTTTACGAAAAGATTTTCTAAGGGACTCTCTCTATCAACAACCAGTGTTGGAAACTTTTTAATGAGATAAATTACAGTAAAGAAAGCTTCATTATCCCAAAAGGTTAAAAGGAATAGAAGAATGAGATAGTTAAATGAGCAACATATCTACAACATGTCTATGTTTACGCTCAATTATACCATTTTGCTTTGAAGTGTATAGAAAAGATCGACATATGAATTTACGTGGAAAAACTCCAAAATTAGAAATAAAAAAACCCACATAAAGAACTTCCACTATGTGAAAAACTGCAACAATAAAAAAAAAGAATCCTCTCTTCCAAACTCAATTACAAAAATATTTTTATACTACTCATCCGACTGCCCCACTCTTCACAAGAAAATACAAAATGAGTTTAACTAGAGTTAGTACATCAAATTTAAAATATTTCTAATTGAGAGCTTTAAAACCAAAGTCACATATTCCTTTTATAATTCTTGAAACACACCACTTATTTGCACCTTTATGATGTAGGATAATTTTCTTTTAATATTTTGCCAATAACCCAACAGATATAGTATACATAGTATGACCTCAAGGGAAAGAAGCTTACCAACAACAATGTCAATTCTTGATCTTACTTGGGTGAAAGTGCACCAATAATAACTCGTAGTCGTCATGAGTTCGATCCCTGGAATTGGTATTTGTAATCCTCTTTCTCCCAATTTGTACTCAAAAAATTACAAAAAGAACTCGTAGTCGTCGAGTGCACATTCTCCTTTAAATTTTGAAATAAAGGAAATTTTAAGAAGATGAACAATAAAATGAATCATTATAGAGAAGCTAGTTGAAGGGTCCTTTCAACTACTTGTAAATGTCTTTAGGATATGGGAAAAATAATACACCAACTTCCAACATACTTGTTGAATTCAAAAAATAAAAAAGAAAGAATTAACTTAAACAGTTCAAACTCAATGTCTTGTAAGAACCCCAAAAGGTGCTGAAAGGGGAAAATGATTATGCTTCTCATCATTCTTGAACAAACTCTATATACAGTTGCAAATTGATATCAAATATCCAATGATCAATGACTACACCTTTCTCTGTGTATTTGTTATGAAACTACATAAATGGTTACATGAACAGAATTCTATTTGCTAAAACATATGAAGAATGTGACCAGACGATACGAACTACCCGTCTCGCTCGACCCTGCGAAAAATTAAGTAAGCTTTTCTCAACAAGGAGTTTATAAGTTAAGAGGTGACCCATACGTCTTCATTCAAAGTTCTTCTCGTCCTCTGCAAAGATATTAAATAAGAAGTCACGAAACCGCTTCGAGTATTGTTTCGGATCAACAGCTGATATCGAAGTTGGATCGTATTGAATGGACTTGTAGGCGTGCTCAAGCTTCTTGCTAATGTCATAATCTTGAAGTATGTCAATAACACCAAAGAACATAACCACATCATAATATTCTCCTGTTGGTTCTCCAACCAATTGCAACTCGCAATCGCTTCTTCTAATCGTTCGTTCGACCCGAGCAGGCATGTTTACACCTAATTTGATACTCGACCATCTGCAAGTTTGTTGTTGTGAGGTTTAGAGAAAAGATTGTGAAATGAGCCGAAATTGTCGATCACTTTAGCCGAATCGCAAAGTTATAACAAAGGTTTTGTACAAACACTTGAATTTTAAAGAAGAATGCAACTATTTTTCTCAATAATAGAGATTTCACCTGGATGGATCTAGGAAAAGCTGATCCGAGTCAACTCTCGACAGACGAAGAGCTGCATCGTTCTCGAGCCCGCCTGCAAGAGATACATTTCATCACTTAGAGAGGGAGAGAGTAGTTATGAGCTCGACAATAGCGAAAAACCTATAGGAGTTTGAGTTCCGGAAGGTATCAAATCACCCGCAGCTGATGTTTCCCTAAAGTGAAGACCAACAAGAAGACTATAATCCATAATTCTTTCCTGTTCGAGAAACTCGCAGTCCCGATCGATTTGCCTAAAACAAGGATGATAAACGAAAGTTAAACAGAGATACGAAAAATAAACATAAAACTAGTTGATCATGTTGTAGTGATCTTTGACATGAAACAAAACAAACTTCTTAAGCATGGAATCCTTAAGCATAGTTTTTCACCTGCAAAACTCCTGAAACCATGACTTTTGTAATCGGAATACAAAGTTAAGATCGAGATCCTTGAGGATGGTTGTATCATCGATCTCGCTCTCAGGCTTATCTGTTGTGCGTCCAAGAATCGACCCTTTCAAGTCGAACCGTCGATGAATGGAATACTCCGAGCAAAAGAGGTTTCCAATAATGATGAACCTTACCTATGTTTAAAACACAAGATTCATCCATTGAATAAAATGAAAATGAAACATCCTCACTAAATCGACTTCATGTCGCAAACAAATGTCGAGTTACCTTCTTCTGGATCGTCCCAGTTAACTTAACGCAATGAAGACCATAGAATTTTGTCACCAAAGTGCCTTCAAAGGCTCTCATATGGTTATAATAGGCAGAGAGCATTCTTATCAAAACCTGTAAAGTGAGGCAAGTTCTCTCATTTTACAACAGTCCATTGTTGAATTAAAATGAACAAACTATGCAAGGAAACCAGATCTCACTTTGGCTTCTGACTTCTTCATCGTCTTGATCATATATCGATCGTCATTGGTCAAGTAGAAGAAGCTTCCACTTTTTCCAGGAGATGAGAGTTCTCGAAGCGCATCGTTCCCACAGATCGATAGCATGTAATCTGCAGGATCCACCTTGAACAATTTCCTTAGTGTTCTGAAAATGGATGACAATATCTATTAACAAGGTCATGTAACATCTCATAGAATCAATAAGATACACTGCTAACAAGTTGGTTGAATTTGATGCATCCTTCTGTATCCTTCTGTTTATCCTATTCAACTTAAAGATGGGACCCTCGACCGACGCCAAGATACTACATAAGAATTGACATTGTACCTGAAAACTAAAGGGCAATAGTCCTTCCATCTGAACTCACATGACTGATGGGGTGGAGTGTATTTGCTTCCTTCTGAAGGAAATTTGGTCCAAATTTTTTCTTTTGGATCAAAAGCTGAAGGCTTCAAGTCGAGAGAAGCCGTCGGGGCCGGTCGTCCAACCGAATGCCTGTTCAATCCCCACATACACATACTAATGGTTATAGAAAACAGTCAAACTGTACCAAAAACAGGATTAGAAAGCACAAGACTTTCTTTGTTATATCAATAAGTCATAATAGAAAGTGAAGTTATAATTTTTGTTAAGAGAACACAAAAAGAGAATGAAATGAAATGGAATCTCATCATCAAACTACCTGATCCCAAGCTGCAAATTGAGCATTAGATCATAGTTTTTATGCCCTTTGCAGATAGTATCTCCTTGCCTCTTAGAAGGCCTTGGCATTCTCATTGGTGTCCCAAGTCCCTCCCTATCCAAATTCAATCTCATCATATAGTCCGCAACATCCCCCCTCCCTACTCCACCAACCGAAGATGTCCTCTCGCTACAAAACCCTGACACGAAGTCGTCCATGTCCATGTCCCCGACCCCCCACATATGCATTCTATCGAACGGCTTCTCAACTTCCATACTCACCCTCCCATCCACCGACATCCTCCTCGGCTTCACCCCATCCTCCCCCTTCGACGACCTCCACATAGCGAGCTTCTTATGCGACGGCAAAATCGAAACTTTCTCCCCAAGGCAAATCTTACAGTCACTAAAATCGACATTATAGACATCTTGAGGATCCCATTGAACATTCCCTGAGGAACCAGAAGGGTAATATTTCCCATTTTGCTCATGTGGATCCTTACTCCAATATCCCACATAGAAACTTTCATCAGGCCATTTAAGAGTACCATTCCCTCTAGGCAACCCTGATTCCCAATTCCCTTCATACTTTTTCCCATTTGTCCAAACAAAATTCCCTTTCCCACAAATCTCCCCATTCTTCCATTCCCCAACATAATAATTCCCATTGTTCCATTGATACTTCCCATTCCCTTCTTGCAATCCCCTCCTCCAATCCCCATCATAGCAATCCCCATTTGAGAATCTTCTAATCCCATGCCCATGCTTCAAATTCATCACCCAATTCCCTTTGTAAGTATCCCCATTTGAGCCTGTATAGGTTCCAATGCCATCCATGAAACCGCTCTTGAACTCGCCTTCGTATGTGGCGCCCGACGGCCATGTGAACCGGCCCCGACCCATGGTCTTCCCTTTGCTCCACTCCCCTACATACCTGCAGCCGTCCGTCCACAGGTACTTCCCCTGCCCGTGCGGTAAGTTGTCGCACCATTGGCCAGTGTAATAGTCCCCATTTGGTAGGACTCGGTCGCTGAAATACAATTCGGGTTCGGCGGCGTTATCGTTTTTGTCGTTGTCGTCGTTTTTGTCCTCGGCATGAGCCACGGAGGTTGTGCCGAAGATGTTGTGGGCTCGCTTCTTGGCAGCATGAGTTCTGCGAATCGTTGCTTCCCATGCCTTCAAAACCCCAATATCTCTGCTCATAACTAATCGATTTAGAGACCAACCCAGATGAGTTTTTCGATTCAAGATCGCGAATTGATGATTTTGGAAGATACCCAAATGGAGAATTTTCGAATTTTGGTGGAGAAAACAAAGAATTCAATCAAAGAATCTCAATTCAAACTCCAATTCCATTCCCAAATGTGGTTTTGTTTGTTTTTTTTTTTCTTTTTTTTCTTTTTTCCTTGTCTCTCTCTCGAACATGGTTTTGGTTTATGATTTCGTGGACAAGAAATGCTAAAAAAAAAAGAACGATTTGAACGAAGGGAGAGAGTTCATCCATTGGCTTTCTCAGTTCCCCCTGTTTTTTCTGAAAACAGAATAAACGGCCATGTCTATAAACTGATTATGAAAATTCATTATTTACAGGCTATTATTAATTAATGGATTAAATAATTCTTGACACATGTTTTCATAGGACAGTTTTTCATTTTTCATTTTTCATTTTTCGTTTTTGAAAATAAAATTTACTTTCTCTCAATTTTTATTCCATAATTTTTGTCTTTCATGCCGAAGAATTTGAATTTTTTTTTTGTCAAATTTCAAAAATAATAACAATTTTTTTTTAAAGAAAATCGGTGGTAGATAATAAATTTTAACATCCCTATCTCAATCAAAATATTTAAATTTCATTGTTTCCAAAATATTGTTTTGTTTCTGAAAATATATGTACAAGTACATGATAGATATGTGAGAGTTTTTTTTTTTTTTTTTTTTTTATATAATAAAAATCTTTCATTAGAAACCAAATTAGAGGCATGTGTGATCAAAGTTGCCTAGTTATTATGGTTTTTCCGAGGTTCCTAGTTTATATTGGATGATGTATTTTTTTATTGTTAGGTGATGCTATCGTGCAAATATAACTCTTAATTTTGATTATAAAACACCAAAAAATTTCTTCTTTCCTACCCTATGCCCCGTTACAACCTTTTATGAAATCACTTTGATTTTTGCACTCAATTCATTTATTGTGGTGGAGATTTGATTCACTTACAAGCCTATGGTAATGAAATAGAAAGAATATTTTGTATGTTTTTTCAACGCTTGCTTGAGGACTAGCAAGATTTAGGTTTGTGGTGTTTGATCGAACCAAATTTAGTTCACTTTTATGTGTTTATTTTTTTTTTTTTTGTTAGTTTGGAAGTTTTTATATTTAATAAATTCATATTTTATAGGTATGATACCAATAGAAACTACATCGAAATACGATTCCAACACAATAAATCGGAGGTCAATCAAACACCTGAGCAAAAAGATATGGCAAAAACAAAAATAGTGTGCAACTGTCTAGGGTTAGACGCGAGCCGCGCACAAAACCACTGTAAAATTTACCGTTTTCTTATTTTTGGGTTATGAAGAGCTAGAGTGCTCAGTCGGGCGTCGTCTTTTGCTACTTTTTCGTCTCTTCCTCTAGTTTTCTCCCATCTCATTATATGTTGGTGTTTAGGCTTCATTTTTTTGATGATTGGCTAGACTCTCGACATCGTGTTGAGTTGTAAACACGGTACAATGTTATTTTCGTTTGTTTTGTGTATTTTTTCAGAATTTTTCAGCATGTTTTATCTTTATATTCTTGTTCATGTTCATATTATATGTTGTTTTGTAGATAGATTGACAACCTATGACTTTCAATTGAATGTATGACCGTTAGATTTAGCTAACAGGGTTGTCGTGTATTTACATAGAAGTAGAGTTTTCATCTTCATTTATGCAGATTGCACATTAGAACCTAAGAATCAAGAGAATTAATTAGTCAAATTAAGAGTGCACGCTTAGTTTAGTTAATTTATCTTATCAATTCATAGAACTTAAAATGGCTAGTTATGTTAGTATGGAACACTATCATGTCCAACTAATTAAAAATAATTAGAATTTTTAGCTTGACGTATGGAAAGCTATCGTACCCATCGAGTTAATTGGGATTTAGAGAACCTAAGGTTACTTAGGTGCTTTATAGGCTATTCGGTTAAGGACAATTAAGTAGTAATTGTTGGATAATTTATTTCAATAAATGTCTATGATAATAAACCAATTAAAAAAACATGCAAATGCTTGCCGAAAGGTTATTTGATATTAATATTAATAATAATCTCAAAAAATATATTAATATTAATAATAGAGGATAATAATACTAGTAAATATGTATAATATGTATAGATTGTACTGTATATATTCATGTAACTAGCGATCACAACATATTACGATTTTCACTAATTAATGCTTCAAAATTAGTGCCTGGTAGATATGAAATGTGAGAGAGTTGCTTTTTCTATTTTGAATTTTATTTTCAAAATGAAGAAAACAATAATGGGAAGGTATTGTTGTAATTAATTATTTATTGATTTAATAATTTAATTAAAAAGTCTATTAATGCCACCTACAAATTGTATGGAAAGTAGACATTTTTTTTTCGAATTTCCTTCCGAAACTACTCACTATAGGGGCATTAGTGTAATTTCAGTTTTTATATTGCTAATATTTTTCTAATATGGTTTAAATATGCAAAAAGCTCTATCTTCATTTATAAAATAAATTTTCGTGCTATCAAATGGTGTCAAATATAGAGCTCCCCTGCACATTTATATGTAGAGGAGTTTTACTATTTGGTTTATCATCAATTTTTTTTTTGCCTTTTGAGAAGTGGCATTGGTCACTTTTTTTTTATTTGATTATTATTTTTTTAAACTTTCAACTTTAGTAAGAGTTGGCTATAAAAAAATATTAAAAAATAATTTGATATAATATAAAAGTTCAATTTTTATTCAATCAAATAAAATCCCATAAAAAATTTAATCGATTTTTTGAAATACAAATACAACCTTTTAAAAATACAAATTATATAGATACGTTTTTGTTTCTTTATTTTGAGTAAAAGAAAATTATTTAATAAAAACCTTGTTTTATAGGCTTCATAAAAAAAAGGAAAGATATACGGGGTCTTATTTATTTAATATCAATTAATTAATATAAATTTGTTAATTTGTGACTTTCAATTTGCACACTTCTACTTTTAGTGTGCAAATTTGTGACTTTCAATTTAATCAATTCCAATTCTCTTATTATAATGCATTTGATTTAAGTAGAAGTTTTTAATGTTAGAGATAACAACAAGATATTGAAGTACTAGAATTATATTTGTTTATTTAGATTAAAAAGATCATATAAAAAAGGCGGTGTTCACGGTCTGGTTTGGTCCGGTTTTGGACAAAAGCATGGACCGAATCGAACATATCGGTTTTTAGAAGGCATGAACCGATCAAAACCGTAGATCTTCCGTTTTGGTTTTGAAACCGAACCAAGTTTATTCGGTTCATATCGGTTCGGTTCGATTTTAACCGATTTCTTTTTAAATCAATTTTTAATCAAATGCAATCATAAAAGAAATACCCAAACTGTTGTCTAAACAAATCCTCCAATTATATGTTCAATCAATTTATGAAAGTGAAAGTTTTGACCACGTCTATGAAATTCAATGGATGAAACATAGATAAAGATAAATAGATGTAGAAATTTTAAATATTATAAATGCTTTTTTCCATAATATTTAATAGTTGTATAATGCAATCAATTACCATCTCAGAATTTTAAGTAAAAATAATACACGGTTCGGTTTTTACGGTTATGTAAGCCCATACACCGAAAACCAAACCGAAGCAAAACTGTTCGCATATAAACCCTAAGTTGCCGCTTTCTCCTTATGCTTCTTCATCGACTACCATACATAAACCAAGCACAAATCTCTGCTTCCTACCAGTAGAAAGCTTCGCGTAGATCCTTCCAACAAGCTCTACTTTCCATGTATGTGTCTATTAACTCTTTTCTGGGCGATGGGTTCTTGGTTTTTGGTTAATTTATAGGGTTTTGAGTTGTTTTTGTAAAGTAGTTGATTATTTCATTTTCATCTGGGTTGACATTAATCTGGATTCGTAATCGAACCCTTTCGTTTTGTTCTTTAGCTATGTTTGGTTTCGGCTCGACGGAAAAAGCTTGTGTGTGTGTTTTCCCCTCCTTATCAATGTTAGTTTTTGGTCTATTTTTGTAAGCCTTTAAGGCCTTGGGGTTTTCCCATTTCATTTTTTCAATGAAATTGTTTCTTACACTAAAAAAATCAATGTTAGTTTTTGGTTTCTTGCTTTTCTCATCGTTCAATACTTTGAGTTGAAATGTATTTTAGATTGTTTATTTAGTGTTGTCCTCCCCTGTTCCTTGGTGATGCATACAAAGGATGGTGATTGTTTAATTAGTGTTGTCCTATGATCTGTTTTTATTTGGGTTTTGAGAATGCTTTTCATTTTGTTTTTTTTTTTTTTCTTTTTTCTGACCCTCATTATTTGGTCATTAGTTGAATTTATGTAGTTTAGTTGGCTTACAAGATTGATGCCATTGAATTTCATATTAGTTGTTAACTAGATTTTTATTTCATCTCAGCTTGTATTTTGAATGTTGAAACCCTAGATTTGCACTTATCTACGTTTGATCTAACCCGGTGAACCCAGGGTTGGGTTGGGTTATCCTAGTATATAGGGTTAAACAAGTTGGTGAATTGGCCAACCCGGACATTTGAGTTGATCCAAAAAAATTACCCAACCCAACTCGGACCATGTACACCCCTGATTAATAGAATTAACCCTTCTTATAATCAATCCTTTCCAAGGGATTGTAAGTGTGCCAGGACTGCGTAGTAGGTGATAAGATCCCAAATTGCATTGATATGAAAAGATACACTACAAGATAAGTTTAGTCTTTAGGGGTACTGGGATGGATACTAAAAGGGTGTGGTGGATTTTAGAACCCATGACCTCTTGATCATGAGCGCACACTTATGCTGGTTTGTTGTTATTGGCCTGGATTAAGTTTTCCATGGCATCTTCTTTTCCTTCTTTGATTGGAGGAGAAGAGATCCATCGGTAGAGCTGTGTGCCATGCCAATTGAAAGTTCTCAAGAGAACGCCCATGTTTGGCATAAAGTAGTATATGTTCCTGAGTTCTTGAGCTCTGTTTGCAAATAACACAATATTGTGAAGAAAGGGCCATATGAGGCAACCTATTATAGTTTGTCATGTTCGTTGATGACTTTGTGAGCAAGCTCCCATAGGAAGAACTTGTTCTTTTTTGGATGAATTTTTTTCAAATCAGATTGAACAAAGGAGCTGGAAGGTCAATAAGATGAGAGGATATTCCTTCATTAGGGACTTCGTGATGATGGATCTGTGGGTTTCAAATTCTAGATATCAACATCATGACCCTGTTACAATGAGATAGTGATCAGGCACGATAAGAAGACCCCAAATTCATCCATATTAACATCTTTTTGGTTCCTTCTCAGGCCCAGATTCTATTTTATTTTTTTTAACAAAAATTCCACATTTTCTTCCTAGATGCATACTTCTTGAGAGAAAGCTCGTTGGTGAGGGGGAATTGTTTGTAAAGGGGGCTCATTATTCAACCAAGAATTCTTCCAAAATGAAGTGTTTGCACAATTCTTAATTTTGTATGAAATTCGGTTTGAGATCATCAATCAATATAAACAACACATTTGAGTTTAGGGGTAATAACTCAAATGAATAACCCTTCCTACATTGTAGGTAATAGTAATTCATTTTCAATATCGATAGCATTTAGGTGATGGAAGTGTTAGTGTTTAAAATTTATACTTTTTTGGGGGAAAACCGTGTATGGCCTTGTCTTAGAACTATCTTAGATTCTTAGTCGGAAAATGTAAGGTGGTGAATAACTTTCAGGTTAGGTCACAGTAAATAAATTTGATTCTTATTCTACTTTTTATTGTTTAAAATTATTATTATTATTTAATCAGTTATTTTTTGTTTAAAATTATTCATTAAGTGTGTTTTGTCTTTTTTTTTTATAATTTATGTATTCATTTTTAAAATTATTCGTGATAAGCTTTTTGTTCTCTTTTCAGAATTTCTGGAATCATTTGTAAGACAAAGATTCAGCACTTGTTAGAGGTTTAAAAAATTGATTGAAAACTATGCCGCACAGAACACGGCCTATGACTGCGCTTCTTGTATTTACTGGTCTCAATGTGGTGCTGTTATCAACCATCACTCCAGTCTATGATTTTGTATGCTTTCATCCATACTGGGAAAGAAGGGTAATTTCTAATATCACCTACCCAAGTTATTTGCATGATATCTAACTAGCATCTTGTTAGGGTCATCATGTTTTATATGTACATTTATAAAGCTTATTATACTGGTGGTAAATATGCACTGTTCTCTGTGTTTGGTGTTGATTCTCATTCGCATGGTTGCTCTGTCTAGCTCTAAAGTTGTGACCGTATGAACTAGGATGTTCGTAATGTTTTTTTAATGGGAGAATGTGAAGTTTCAGTTGGTTGAGGGATTGTTTAGTTTCTAGTAGTGAGAACTGGAGGTTGGTTATAAGAGAAGGTTATAGCTGTGGCTCATGGGATTGCGTTTTTGAACAGGAATTTGGAGTTTGGACTATGTACTGGGAGAAAAGAGAGAGGGGTAATGGTTTTGAAGAAACTCGAAGTGCAATTACGCACATGGAGGGCCAAAGATCTTGGACGCTTGACTTTGTATTCAAAATTTTGCTAATTTTCTTGAGTCTACTTGGATTATCGATTAGTAATAGTTGCTCTTCCTCTATATAGTTGGGACGGCGTGGTTGTCTCGGGTATAGTGGAGTGAATCTCCGATTTCCCGGTTTCAAAAAAAAAAACCACTCCACTCATCTTCTTCCCACATTAACATTATTATTCAGGGTAAATTATGTTCATCATCATCTTAAAGTATACTTATGGGTGAGATCCATTTAGACTATCTCGTGGCAATTCCTGCACCAACTCCATTTGTATCGATCTCGGGGGCAACAATCAAGGATATCCTGCAGATTTCTTCTTCTCACCTCATCTCATAACATCAACAACCTTGGTTACACCAGCATTCAACTCTACTCTTTTGTGTTATTACTTGTATTTTCAGTTTTTTCTTTGTCTTGGCTTGTCCCTTTATATCTATTGCCTATGTAGTTGGCATCTCCTCCCCTTTTCTCTTCATCCTCTCTTATCTCTTATTTTCCCTCCATGTAACTCTTTCATTTATCAATGAAATGGTTTGTTTCTTTCTTAGCCATTAATACCAATGAAAAGATCCAGAAGAAGTTTGCTAAAACGGCTTTTCAACCATCTGTTTGCATCTTATGTCTCTCGGACCATGAAACTCAACACCATCTGTTTATGAGATGTGCCGTCTTTGACAAAATTTGGGCTCATATTCTTACGGCCTTTAATTGGTACACCCCCCTCCCCAGGAAAACAATGAATCTTATTGAATATGTAATTATGGGACATCCATTCAAAGGTGATATCGTGGATCTGTGGCTTAGCAGTATATATGCCTATTTTTTGACCATTTGGAAGGAGAGAAATAATAGACTTCTCAATGAAGACTATACCCTACAAGGAATCAATTTTCGAGTCTATTATATACTTGGCTATGTCACTCTATTCCTCCCTTTTGCAACTATGACTTAACCACTTTAATCTCTCGGTGGCATAGTTCTTTGTAATGTTTCGATAGGATGTAACTTTTCAACCATCAATAAAAGTTTTTGTTTCCTATAAAAAAAAAAAAATGGTTTGTTTCTTACAAAAAAAAATGATGTACATTTTGGCTTTTTTTTGGGCCTTGGGAGTTATGTAGTTCTTGGCACTCCCATTGGCTTGTCTTATTTTCCTATCTAAAAGACCAGTATTCATCAAGAACATGCTAAAAAGAAAACAAGAACAAATTATTTGTGCAAACATGTTCATGTCAAACTTTTGTTATTTAAAAAAAAAAACGTTATTCAGTTCGTAAAACAGTTACCAAAACAACTCCTATTGCTCTTGAATTTCTTTGGTTCTAAGTTCTAACTAACTACCCTGAATCTTCCATCATTCCTGAGTGCAGAGCTTTTTTCCCCGCAACTCTTTCGGTCCTGATTTCTAGCGATTTTTCTCTTTAATTTATCTGATCAATGAATTATAGAACTATAGCTACTACCATATTTAATGATTTTATGTCACTATGTATTATGTATTATGTAAGTAGCCTAAGCTTGCTGCTATTTTGTATTGCACTTACCTACCTGCTTGTATAGCCAGTCTGAGGTTTTTGCTTCGCATACACAAACCTGTTAGTAACATGAACATTTACTATGACCAGATCAAAACTTTTTGTTGAGATATGTCTTGAATTTTCGGATGCCCCACGATTACTTAATCGGGAGTCTCGTCCCCGAAACCTAGACGGAATAGGAAATTGGGTTTACACTTACGCATATAAGCTTTTATGTATTTGGGCATAGTTTGTAATAGAGTTTTATGAGAGTACACTATATAAACCCTCTTAAAATCCTAGCTCCAGTTGATCGGCATTTTGTATTTTTATCTCCAAATTAATGAAACCCCTGTTGATTTAGTTAACATATCGTTAGAGAACCATGTAAATCTGTTTGCGTTTTCTCTTACGTCTTTTACAGTTTTCAATGGATTGTTGTTGCCGTTTTCCTAACAATTTCAAAGCAAGACCTCTTTCTGTTTTATTTATTTTTAAATAGATCTCATTCTGGTTGCAGAGAGAACGTCGTCGGCAGGAACGCGAAGCTGCTATAGCAAAGAGCTAGCAGACAGAACCCCCATATCTACAATGCCTGTAGGATTGTAAATGCATCCAAGTTCCCCACACTGAGATATTTTTTGGTAAGATTTTCTCTTGGTCCTTTCTATCATTCAAGATGAAGATAAGAATGGGATAAGAAAGCCTTTGCTTGCCAACTGCAGGGTTTATTGTCCACTAATTGTGGAAAAGACTCTTGAACTGGACCATTAGAATTCACAAGCTGTCATGATTGAAATGTCATAATCAACCTTCCTTCTCTTCTATGCTTTCTTTTTGATTTTGTTACTATCTGCTTTGGTTCATCAGTTTGATCTGCCACTGATACTGATAGTCTATACTAAGTCTATGTTCTTCCACATGGTATTTTCGAAAAACATGTCTCGGAATGATTTTTTACTGTCGGATAACTATATTACCATTTTTTTTGTTGAACATAGTTTACCCGGCATAAAACTTTGTCAACATGAGCTGAGCTTTAGCGGCATCTTGTACGACATAGTAACCATGAGGTTACGGTTCGATTCCCCCTACTCCAATGTATCGAATAAAAAAAGAAAACTGGCATAAAAGTCTATCTCTTCACATATCATCAAAGAATCAAGGTGAATTATAAATTTGGTTTTTATAGTTAAAAGAAAGTTGGAAAGTTGGAGTTTAGTCTATATGGTTTTAAATACTAGATTTTGGTGAATTATAAATTAGAATTTAGTTTCTACGGTTTAAAAACTAGAATGTCATACGATTTGATGAAACTTAAAAAATAGTCTTTGATGTTTTTAATGGTTGGTAAATTATGTATGTGGAATTAGTTTTTCATGTGTTGATAATGATAGTGTGAGTAAATTTATTGATTGAACAAAAAAATGACATCATTTACGCATGAATCGTTAATTTTCACTAATTTAAATCACACAAAGACTAATCTCTAGAGTTTATTAAACTATGAGACTAATCTCTAGAGTTCATGTGTTGATAATGATAGTGTGACTTTTTTTTCAAACTATAGAGACAATTTTAATTTGTTAATGATGGCACTAAAATAGTGGAAAAAACTAAAGATGAATTCATATGCAAAATAAACTCATGTTGTTGGGAATCATATTACTGTTGTATGTTGGCAATTGTGTTGAATCTTAAGGTTTATATTTACAAATAAGATAGTAATGTACTTGGGTAAAAGTAATATTAATAACCTAGAGTGAATTATACAATATCATTTGGTCTATACCTGATTGAAAAAAGTTTAGGTTATGCCTTGGATTTAAAAGGAATACTCAATTAGCTCCATAATATTCATTTTTAGACTCTTGAATGAACTTTTGATAAAGCAATATTTTCAAAAGGCAAATGTTTTCTCATCTTATCCAATGCAAGGCTCCATATAGAATAAGATTTGGGGTTACTACCAAGAGGAAGGCTCTATGTAAGAGGTAGGAAAGACCATTCTCGCACACTACCATCGGTGAATATGTTTCAACATGGTATCAAAATAGAAGATTCTTAGTTAAAACTATTGTTGGGTCGTCTCATCCCCAAATAATGATTTTTTACTTGTATGGACATTCTAAAAACTTTATAATCTTACAAGTTGATTGATATAATTAAATTTATTTTAACCCACAAAAATTTTCGATAGAAACTTAAACTCATAGCCTTCTGCTTTGATACCGTATTGCAATATCTTAAATCACCGATCAATCGAAAAGTTTAAGCGGGTAGATTTAAGTTAATTTAAATTATTCAACATATGGTCCTAAGACTTGGAGGAAAAATAAATAAATAATAAAGGGCAAAACTTTCATCTCAATTCCTTCTTTTCCCGCCCCTAAGGAGCATCTTCGTTGGTTGAGATTACAAACTTCGAGGTCTGCTTCCCCAGACGTTCTTGGTTCAAGACGGTTAGAAAACACTTGAACTAAAAAAATCCTTCGATGTATGTTTGTGTAGGGACGAGCCGGTGATGCCCCTAATATAATGGAATGAAGCTCGGGTTATAAAGAAAATCCTTCTCTTCCCTAACGACCTCCCCGAATCATTCTCCATATAATCAACAAAGTTCTTGCTTCTTCCATCCTTGGCCTACTTAACTTTAGCCTTTTGTCTCCAATTAATCGTCTCTCTCTTAACATGATCCGCATACTTCACCTTCGAACAGTCGCTCATTCTTGACCTTATAATTTTTAAATTTATTTGAAAGCTTATGTTTTTATTTTTAATCTAATATCCCCATCACCTCTAAACTCCAAGACTTGAGCACTCCTTTGAGAGCCCTCAACATCCTCATGAAGGTGGTCAACCTCAGCAATCCAAAAGTATTATATATGTTCATCCACCCATTCCTTAGAAAATAGAAAAAGAAAAAAACATCTACAAATTCTACTTTTTCACCATGAAGATATTTTGCTATAAAAATATGATTTTTTTGGTAGAGTTGATGGGGGTGCATTCTTGTGAATTCTTCATTTATTAATATAAGTAATGAGTGAATATATACAGTAATGTGGCAAATTCAAATTAAACATGGTTTCAACCCTCTATATATATATATATATATATATTTGACTATTTTAGGAATATGACTAAGATTTTCATCATTTAAAAAATAATTATTAACTGGGCTTAAGAATTTATTTGATTTTATGTAAGATGAGAGTTATCATACTACTACAACAATCAAACTACAAATTCTAATATCAATTTATCTCCTACTTTGAAAAGTTCTGATTATATTTTTTAAATTTTCAATTTTTATTGTAATTAGTTATTATGAGAATTCATCGTTCAAATGATAACATTGCATGTTAATTAAACTAATGAGTGATAAATGGTCACAAAATGCATTAAGAGTATTAGTTTGGTTAATGTTTTTTTTTTTTTTTTCATTATAAAGTCCAATGGGCATCTATCATTATTGAATGGGTCGGTAGAGGTGTTAATCCATCAACTCCCCGATTACAAATTCTAATCCGAAAATCGATATTTGACTCTCATATTATTTAAAAGTAATAGTGTGTTTAGGTTATAGTCTGAAAACCAGTACCATTAAATAGTAAATTTGTAATTGAACTTTTTTTTTTGAAACGTAAATTTGTAATTGAACTTAAATATAAATATTAATGAATTTCTTTCCCATAACATATTTTTGGCTCTTCATTGCAATTGTAGCACATTTTTTTTTAAATAAAGCACATTTTGCCGAGAATTCATATTTCTTCTATCAGCTCAACTAGTAGATTTCAATCATTTTTGTGCCCAAAATAAATTAGTTTGGAACTGTATACCATCAAATTATTTTGTTTTTTTTAATATACATGTAAAAATCCCTAAATATTATAGTGAAAATGAAAAAAAAAAAAAAAAAATTTAACTTCTTCTTTGTTCTTCAGTCTGCTCAGTCCATCCAAAATCAAAATTCAACTTCTTGTTGTTGTTTGTAGTTTGTTTGCACTAATCCTCATTTTAAATCCCTAATTCCCTCCTTAAACCCCATTCTTAATCACTACCCTTTTGCTTTCATCTCTCTCTGTTCCCATTTCCCCATTTTCTCTTAGGGTTCTGCAATTCGCTTTATGACTGAGCTCGGGAACCGGCGGAGCTAGATCTTCAATGGCCACCAACAACCACATTAACTCCTCCGCTTACGGCGGCGACGTTCTCGATTCCGCCAAGCTCTCCCTTTCCTCCTCTGCTTCTTTCAAGGCTCGCAAGAAGCCCAATGCTGCTGTCCCGCCCTTTTCGCGTGGTGGGTCGGACGTTGATGAGATTATTACTCTCTTGCACGGCTCTGATCCCGTCCGCGTCGAGCTCAATCGCCTCGAGAACGAGCTTCGAGGTCCGTTTCTTTCAACTCCTCCCCCTTACTCTGTTGTTCATGTGAATTTAGTTTGTTTTTTCATCTGGGCTTTGTGATTTGTTTGTTTCTTTTTTCTGATTTGATGTTTTTTGTTGGGTTTGGGTGTTGGATCGATTTTGAATTGTGTGCATCTTACTTTTTGGATGTTTTTACTGTTCTTCTGGAAAATGGAATCGGAGCTGGGAATTTACCTTCCTAGGAGAAAATTGCTGATGGAAATCTACAATGCAGGTTCTTATTAAGATTGGAATGTGTATGTGTTTGCGATGCGAACCGTAGTTTATGTATTGTGATTTCATGGTGTTTCTGATTTTCTGTTCTTTTTTCTTCATCGGTAAATTTGGTTTTTAATGTCCCCAAGGGGTGGAGCAGTGGTTGAAAACTTGGGCTTTGAAAGTATGCTCTCTTTAAGATCCCACGTTCGAGACTCACTTGTGACATTACTTCTTCGATGTCTCTGGTGTCTGGCCTAGGGACGGGCGTGGTTACCCTTGTTTTAAAAAAATTTGGTTGATGAAACCATTTTTGACTAATAATGTATGTCATTTGCAATGCGCGTTGTTCTTTCCTTCTTTTTCCACTGAAAGTTTGGTTCATTATTCAGAAGAAAATATATAAAATCACTAATTTTTCTTCATCATAGTTACTCCATTCTCCTATCTAATTGGAGAGGTCTTTTGTATTTTTCTCTCTGGGGTTTGCCCATTTCTCTTGTAATTTCATGTATCAATAAGATTGTATCTTTTCAATGGTGCCTCAAATATTTTCAGAAGTTTTTTCCCTAGAAGCTATAACTCATCACCCCTTCTATATATGTGCTAAAATTTGCTTAACATTGATGTTGAAAGAAACATTTTGGAAAGATCTTTGTTCCTGAATGTTCTTCTATGATGCAATATATATATGCACATGTTGATATCCCTGTGATGTGCTCCTATTGTTTTCAAGCTGTAACTAGTCGTTCTTTTTGTGTATGGGTTATAACTTATTCACCGGCAGTTTGTTGAACACTGTTGAATATCAAACAGGATATGTGTTAGTTTAGTTGGGATTTATCTCCTTGTATTTCTCTGATTAACTACTCACTATAGGAGCACTAGTGTAATTTTAGTTTTTCATTAATTTAAAATCAATAAAAGAAAATCTACTATTGCTAATATTTTTCATATTGCACAAATTTGTAATTACTTTTCTAATATGGTCTAAATATGCAAAAAGCTCTATCTTCATTCATAAAATGAATTTCCGTGGTATCAAATTGTGCCAAATGTAGAGCTCCCCTACACATTCATATGTAGATGAGTTTTACTATTTGGTTTATCCTCAATTTTTTTGCCTTTTGAGAAGTGGCATTGGTCACTTTCTTTTTATTTGATTATTATTTTTTTTTTTCAATAAGCATTTGGCTTCGTAAAAAAAGAAAAAGAAAAAAAAAATGCATTTAGCTAATTCAAATTATAAGTTAATTTGTTTGTTTAAACCAAACTTTCAACTTATTAGTAAGAGTTAGCTATAAAAAAATATTAAAAAATAATTTGATATGATATAAAAGTTCAATTTTTATTCAATCAAATAAAATCCCATAAAAAATTTAATCGATTTTTTGAAATACAAATACAACCTTTTAAAAATACAAATTATTTAGATATGTCTTTTGTTTCTTTATTTTGAGTAAAAGAAAATTATATAATAAAAACATTGTTTTGTAGGCTTCATAAAAAAAAAAGAAGGAAAGATCTTACTCCATGCAAGATCTATAACATTTACAACAGATAACGATGAATTTTGACCTGACACATTATCTCAAACGCCAATCCTTATTTTCTATTGTGTACTTGAATTTGACCAAGATTTGTACCAATTGATATGTTGGAGCCTTCTCTAGTCCATTAAACTGGTGTGCTCACCGTCTTTGGGTTCTTAATAACATTTTGATTCCATTCGAACAGTATTTGTTGGTTTTGCATTTCGATTAGACCGGAGATGAAACTTGTAGGAGATTATTTCTTAGGTAGGTGACCACCATCAATTGATTTCATTCCACTCTAAAGACTTTATGATACCCAATGCCCTTATTTGAGAGCTTCCTTCTTAGTTTCAATTTCATTTGCATGGCTTCTTTATTTTAGGAGTTGATATTGTTTAGTTCTATGATTTCTTTGTTCCACCTAGTCTTTCGAAGTTTCTGTTTTGTGTTATTTTTATTATTGGTTTTTTTATCTCCTCCCATCGGGAATTTGTAGTCCTTGTACTTTGCTTCCTTTTCATTATATTATTGAGAAGTTATTTCTTGTTTGATGAGTGCAGATACATTGAAATTTTTTGAGAAAGCATTTAAACTGAGATTGAATTCACGGTCTTTTGGAAAATAATTATTTTCTCAACAAAATTGAAAATAACCCTTGCCACATTTTTACATTATATCATCTGGCTACATTTTTTTTTGAAGCTATGTTTGAGAATAATTTGTATTCTTTCTTATTCATTTTAAGTGAAGTAACATATATATTTCTACAAGAGAGTTCTAAACTAATCTCTCTAATAATAGAATGTAAACTAATCTCTCTAATAATAGAATATAGGTTAACTCAATTAAGTTAGAGAAATAGAAGGAGAAGTAAAAGGGATAGACTCTAACTAACCTGACTTTCTACATTTCCTTCAAGCTTGATGAAATATGCTTTGCATGCCGAGCTTGGATATTAATCCACCAAGATTGGGTCGATGAAGTGCCTTAGTCAATATATATGTAACTTGTTGTTGTGATGACATATATTTCAGTTTAATGATATTAGCCTTGATCTTTTCATTGATGAAGTGACGGTCGATCCAAACATGCTTCATTCGATCATGATGTACGAGATTTTGGCGATAATTATAACAGATTGATTATCACATAAAACTTCTATGGAGCCTTCTATCTTCCTATTTAATTCTGTGAGAAGATGTTTTAGTTAAATCCTTTCACATATTTCATGGGCTAGTGAGCGAAACTCAGCTTCGAGCTATAATTGGTTGTTTCTTGCTTCGCCAGGTCATCAAATTTCTCACACATAAGAACAATACTTTGAAGTTGACTTCTGATCAATGGGAGAGCAGCCTAGTCTCATCTATGTAGACTTCCAACAATCGACTCATGTTTTTTTTTTTGTTGGTACATAATACCCTTTCTAGGATCATTCTTGAGATACTTCAAGATTCTATACACAACTTCCATATGTTCTTTAGTTTGTTCAGAACTTGACTTACCACACTTACTCAAAGCTAATATCCGGTCAAGTGTGAGTTAAGTATATTAGCTTCCCATCTAGTGTTTTAAAAAGTCCAAGGCTCACTAAGGCATAAAGGCCCTTTGGAGCATGAGGTGCAAGACGCACCAAATGGTGCCGACTTTTTTTACTTAAGGCACACTATATAAAAAAACACAAAAAACTTATATATATGTGTGTATTCACAATAAAAACATTTTATGGACATAAATGAAGTTTTAATCTAGAATAATATAGAAAACATATATAATATTCAACTATCAATCTTCACGCGCTTCGAATGACCTAGTAAGTCTTGAACAATGCGTATTGAAAGATCTCCTTTATCGGAGTGTAAGTCTCGAACAATGATCTATCACTTGTCATATGTTCAGAGGCTTCAGAGTCGACTATTCATTCTAATGAAGAAATTTGTGTGTAAAGTAAAGTTGTCAAGCTTGCTAAATTGAGAAATTGACATATTTAAATATGAGGACTGGTTGACTGTTGGCCGCGAACTAATTGAAGAAACCGGATTCATGTTGATCGTCTGGTTGACTGGCCTGGTCTAGTTGAATTGGTTTGAACGGATTTGATTAAATCGATCTAATTGAATTTAAATTGGACCGAACCGGTCTTGAATAAACTAGTAAAAAAACAAGTTGTGAAGTGAACCAATTTTAGTGGCTAGGCAGCTAATATTCGTCGATGAGATCCATAAGAGGCTGTTGGGAGTGTTGAGAATCTCACATTAATAAGGCTTTCCATTCTTCTCCACTATTGTTTACCGGAAATTGGGGATGTATGATGCGTCAATAGCTAAAAATCTCTCTAATTATAGAATGTAGACTAATCTCTCTAATAATAGAATGTAGACTAACTTGTAGACTAACTCAATTAAGTTAAAGAAATAGAAGGAGAAATATACGGGATAGACTTTAACTATCTTGACTTTCTACAATTTTCCTTCCCATCCTCAGCAGACCAGTAATCACTTTCTCACTCAAGAAGGTTCATGTAAACTTTTTGCAACATTTAATTGAGATTGCTTGTTACTTCCAGTTTTTTACTACAGTACTTGCACTCATCCGATTATAGTTTTTGTCTTATTGAACATAACAATAAGGACGGGATCTCATCGAAGAATTTATTTTGAATTTTTGAGAATAGACCTTATTGATTCATATTTTTTTTTCACTGCTGATTTTATGTCTCACAATGCATCTTTCTTTCATGTTAATACTTCTTTTCAAACCAATGATGATGCACAATTATCTTAAGCTTATCTGTTATTTTTCCTTAGAAGAAATGCCATTGCTTCCTTTTGAATGGCCATTCTATATTACATATATTTGACATTTCATATTTCTTATGCCAAACATTTTTTATGCGTGTTGAAAGTGTTACATAGTCTTTTCCATGTTCTTCAAGTATGACAAAAATGAGAAGATTTGAATATATGTTTTTATATATGCAGATAAAGATAGGGAACTGGGGGAGGCTCTTGCTGAAGTTAGGTCATTAAAAAATTCTGAACGGCTCAAAGAGAAGGCTGTTGAAGAGGTACTATTTTATTCTAATATCAACTTTTGCTGTTCTTAGTTGATCATGAACCAAAATAAAATGAATCGCCAAATTGCTGCTTAAAATGAAAATAATCACGGTATTTCCTCCATGCTATATTCTCACAAAAGTTAGGCTGGGTTTACAAATGTGATGATTGTTTCTAGATGATCGAGAGGAAGTATTTGATATGCATATTGATGGTCTCATGGGTTCAAAAGTGTTAAGTATCATAGGAATCTCATGTTTAGTTTTCATATAGCTTGTTTGATTCTCAACTCTAGTACAATAAGCACATAAACCTCGAAATTAGCTATGCTTATTTTAACTAGGTTGGATAAGATAATAGAAAGACTAATTTATGATTCTAATCTGTTTGGTAGAAACCATATTGTGAAAGCAGGACACTTTTCCAATCCTAAGTAGCTCTTTTATTTTTCCTACCGTTGGAGATAATTGTAATCGAGATTGAGACCAAAAAGTCGTTGCACTTTTTATTCATTATGAATCATGATTACGTCTATATATACAAGTGTAAAGTTGTGAAGCCTAATCTCTAAGTTGGGCCTAATGGGCCTATTATAATAAATACATGAATTAACATAAATATACTAGAATAACTCTTATACTCCCCCTCAAGCTGGAGCAAATATGTCTATCATGCCCAGTTTGTTGCAAAGATAATTTATCCTTGCTCCATTCATTGCCTTGGTAAGAATATCTCTCAATTGTTCTTCAGTCTTTACAAAGCTTGTAGAAATCAATCCTTATCGTATCTTTTCACGAATAAAGTGACAGTCCACTTCGATATGCTTAGTTCTCTCATGAAACATTGGATTAGATGCTATGTGAATAGGTGCTTGATTATCTCACCATAGTGTTGCCGGTATATTAGTTCCCACTTCAATTTCGTTCAACAACTGAAGTAACCATACTACTCACATGTTGATTGAGCCATAGCTCGGTATTCTGACTCTGCACTCGAATGAGAAACTACATTATGTTTCTTACTCTTCCACGACGCTAAGTTGCCTCCCACAAAGACACAACATCCAGAAGTAGACCTTTTGTCTTCGTTAGACCCTGCCCAGTCAGCATCTGAGTAACATTCAATATTCATGTGATCGTCTCATACAATATTCCTTGACTAGGTGCAGATTTCAAATAACTCAAGATCTATTTCACCGGACACCCAATGATCCACAGTAGGAGACGACATATATTGGCTCACCACATTTTTACTGGGTATGCTATATCAGGTCTCGTAACTGGTAAATAATTTAATTTTCCATCCATCCTTTTGTATCTCTTAGGATCTTTAAAAGGATCTCCGTCTTTGACAAGATGTAGATTAGGTACCATTGGGGTACCACATGGTCTCACTCCTTGCGTTGAGACATGAAGATACCTTTCGTGCTTCTCATCACCTCAATGCCCAAGAAATATTTGAGAGTTCCCCGATCTTTAGTATGAAATTGTGATAGAAATCACTTATATTATTACAAATCCTTGAGAGAATTACAGAGCTCTCACCTCTCCTTTCCAGCCAATACAAATTCCATACCTTTCTTATAAGCGACCCTACTATTTATAGCTACAATAGTACATAATTAACTAACTAACTAAAACTACCCGTTAACTAACTAGTCGTTATTTCTATCAACCCTTCTATTCCTTCTTCTTTATACATGTAAGATAGGGGTCTATCAAACCGACCATGGAGAAATTCTTTTCGGCCATGGGCCTCCGGTCACGAACAACGACGACAAAAGTTTAGAAGGAGAGGCGGTTGTATAGAATAAAATGGTTTGGATTTTTGCAAAAACTTTGGATTTGAACCGATTCAGTTCAAGTGACTGGACCGGTCGGGGTTTGTTTTTTTGGGTTGTACTGGGTTTAGGGTGGGTAACGGGGCGGTTTAGGTCGGGTCTTGGGTCGGGTTTAGGTAGGGTTTTTCGGGGTCGGTCGGGTTTTTCAAGTCTTTTTTGTAGTAATTTTATATCTATCTTCTACTTTCGCCAGTCTGATGAATTGGCTGTCCGTCAACCTTGGTGATGGCCAAGTTTGTATGCCTTTGCATATGGTGAAAAATCATGGGAGCAACAATTGAAACCTGGTTCTTGAATTGATTGGTGTTATATCATGATGAATCTCCTCAACATCAGTGTTGGCTGCATCGTTGATCGTTTTCAGATGGACGAAAAACCGTGAGAGTTTCATTGTGATGATGATTAGCTTTTTCTTGCAAGTTTCTTATTTCATCATCCTCCTATCGGGCATCGGCTGATGGATGGCTCTCTCCCTCTATCGCTTATGTGAACCGTCCTACTTCATCTGACTTTGCACAAGATTTCCCTCTCACAGCCCATGCATAGTCAGATAAGCTGCGAATCTTCACTTTCTCCACCATCTAGCGTCGAATTGGATGCGTCTTCGTCTCCCCTTCCTTCTGTGCCAATCTGTGGGTTCTTCCATGTGCGAGTTCTGCCTTCTGGATGTGTAGCCGATGATGAGATAATCCTTCGGATATGCAATCTTCTTTTAAGGATTCAAAGTTGGATGTACAACTTCCTTTAATGTTGTTTTGTACTTACAGTTACCGTGTTATCTCAATGTAAAAGAGTTCTAGGAGCAAGAGTTTTAGTTCTATTATGTGAGTATTTTATTATTATTTTCTATTTTTTATAATCGAAAGCATAAAGAAAAATCTTGCAGAAAGAATGTGTTCCGGCGATGACTAGGATTTTGATAGAATCTACCACAATATAATAAAATAAGATAATTCTCTAGAGAGGATCTCTCAAAGAGCCAGAGCACAAAGTCTATAGTTGTTTGATACTGATAAAATGACCTATTATTTCCTATTTATAGTAAACATAGGAAATAACCTAAATAAGCAATAAATCCTATTTAAGTAAATAAAAGACTATTATAAATCAAATAACGATAACATAAATAATATTCCAGACAAGAATCACTTCTTGTTGCGTCTGGAATAAACATTCAACGCTCTCGGGATCGTATCAGATTTTAGGGAACTAGGATTTATTTTCTGCTATGATTTAATGAAATTTTAACGAATGTAGAACGAGAGTTACAACTTCATATTTAAGGGATGACATTCATATATCTTATGAATATGATCTTTTTATTCTCATTGAATTCTATGTTTCTCTTTGAGCATCGTTTACTAAGCTTTTTTTTTTTGTAATTACCCTTTAGGTTTAATTTATGTAGATCGAAAATCATTTTTTGTAGGCGATCTCCCTAGTTTGGCAGCCGTTCTTTTTTGTATGCTTTTTGTGTTACTATTGTTTATTCTTTTTTCAATGAAATTTTGAGTTTTCATCTAAAAAATGAGTATGCAATCACTCTAGATTCAAAAGAGGAAGCTAATGTAGCTATACAATCATGCAATCAATTAATTCCTAATATATAGCATGCGATTTTCCGCACCTCCCATCAGAAAGTTAATGATGAAACTATAGTTGAAGTTTTTCTCTCTTTTTTTTGTATTTTTTATATGAAGCATAACCTTAGTTGATATTAAAATTAATAGTTTATATTTGTTGATTTTGCAACAACCACAAGCTATTCTTCAATGTATTTGTTTTATGAGCTTTCGTACATGTTTATTTTACAACTTTTGGATATGTGATATCTAACCTGTGCTGTATGTCGGTCAGACACAAGGCTGTAGATGATGCTCATACTCTCTATTTTGCTCATATTCTCAGTTAACAGACGAGTTGAAGAAAGTAGATGAAAAGCTCAAGGCAACTGAAGCTCTTTTGGAAAGCAAGGTACTTTATGAAGTTTATATTCTTGTTGAATCATGTTAAATCACCCATCAACGGCCAACCTAAAATCTTAAGCTTATGGTTGGAGTAAATTTAATTATATCAAAACACCCTCTCACTTAGAGACTTTGAAATTTGAGAAATGCCCAACCGATTGATTTCAATTTTAACATAGGAGGTAAATGATTTGACAGGGACATGAACTTAGGACTTTCTACTTTGATATTATGTTGAATCATGTTAAATCACTAATCAACCCTAAATTGTTTCAAAAAAAACTAATCAACCCTAAATATTAAACTTATGGGTTGGAGTAAGTTTAATTATATTAGCCAACACTTCTGACAGTACTTTATATTTGTTTCCCACAATCATCCCCCATTACTACATCCACTAATGTTATTATTTTTATCATGATTGTAGAACCTTGAGATCAAGAAGATTAATGATGAGAAAAAGGCTGCATTAGCTGCTCAATTTGCTGCTGAGGCCACACTTCGAAGGGTACACACAGCTCAAAAAGATGATGAAATGCCTCCAATTGAGGCTATTATAGCTCCATTGGAGGCAGAACTTAAGCTAGCCCGGTTGGAGGTAGAATTAGAACTTTTGTCTTACTTTTTTCATCTGAGTATACATAGGTATGTCATTACAACATTTTCTTTTCAGCTCCATGTACAAGCCACCGAAGAGTAACTATTTTCCATATATGTCTCAGAAAAGATGGACGGATTTTTTGAACCTTGAAATGATTGTCTGGTTTCTAGGTAGCAAAGTTGCAAGATGACAATAGAGCTCTGGATAGACTTACAAAATCCAAGGAGGCTGCACTACTTGAGGCTGAGAGAACCGTCCAGATTGCATTGGCAAAAGCATCCCTGGTTGACGACTTACAAAATAAAAACCAAGAGTTAATGAAGCAAATTGAAATATGCCAGGTTTCTCGGTCACTCAAAAGTTCTCGAGTCGTTTTAACTTAAGGCCTCCTATTTAATTCTTGGTTTACATTTAGGTGGTAAATATGTGACAGAATGCTTAATTTAACTTGAATTCGCCACAATGTTAGGAGGAGAATAAGATATTAGACAAGTTGCACAGACAAAAGGTTGCAGAAGTTGAAAAGCTAATGCAAACGGTCCGTGAGCTAGAGGAGGCTGTCTTGGCTGGTGGTGCTGCTGCCAATGCTGTACGTGATTACCAGCGAAAAGTGCAAGAGATGAGTGTAATAATTCTGATTTATATATTCAATTTGGGCATGCATTATCTGAGGTTTTTTTCTTTAATGTTTCTCTTCCTTGGTTGTATTCCTTTGATTTGGTCGTGTATTGGCCATTTATCTTTCTGTTATCTCCTCTCTCTATCACATGTTTCAATAGGTTTATTGATCCTTTCGCTTATTAATGAAGGTTCGGTCTCCTATAGAAAAAAAATTTATATTTTATATTTTCAAATTTCAATTATCTTTATCCTCGGGTGTATATTACAAATTTTCTGATCAACTTCAAATTTTGCTGCTTGTATAGGAGGAAAGAAGAACTTTAGAACGTGAGGTAGCTCGTGCAAAAGTTACTGCCAACAGGGTTGCTACTGTTGTTGCTAATGAATGGAAAGATGCAAATGATAAAGTGATGCCAGTAAAACAATGGCTTGAAGAAAGAAAATTTTTTCAGGTATGTCATAGTTATTATGTGCATTTTTAAATACCTGGAATGAGTTTCTTAATTTTTAATTTCTTTTGTAACTAATTTTAACCGTTGATGATCATTGACGATAAGAAGGCTCTCATCATCATATCATTCTAGGGAGAGTTTTCTTCTACCGTTGACCCTTAGCACGTTCATTTGTCGTTGAGAAAAGTGTGATCATAGTGACATTGACTATCCATCCAAACTTCATTGCAAAAAAATCTCTCTTGATTGAACTTTCTTGAGAAAATGCCACTAAGAAATCATTAAACCTTGAAGCCTTGCTCTCATCAAAAAGCTAAAATACAGTTCTTCTAATTTTTTTCTAAGGTAAATAGTAGCGTTAAGAATTAACTTTCTTGTGTCCCTAGCGGAATGCCTATCCAACCTTGTCAATAGAAAGGTTGGAGTGCATTGGATTTAGGACTTTAGACAGGTTAGTGTGAGTTTGGAATGACTTTGAATGAGTAAAAAGTACTTTTTTCAAAAGTTTCAGTGTTGGATAATCCAGAAGTAATTTTGAATATTAAAAACACAAGCATTTAAAGTGCTTTTAGGAGAAGTACTTAATACTTATCGCTGCTTTTTGTAGAAGTACTAGTTGTAGACTTAAAAGCTCTTGCAAAATTCATCCCTAACTCATGAATCTATGATAAGTTTGGTGAAGTGCCTATTACAAAGTTATCTATTTATTTATTTTTTTAAAAGAAACAATTTCATTGATGATTGAAATAAAGGAGAAAATTCCGAGCACTTATAGATAGGTATTGACAAAAAAGATCTCCAATTGGGTTTTTTTTTTTGGATAGGAAACAATACTTCATTGATAAAGGCAAAGTTACAAAGTATGATAGTTTATAAAACAATGCCAATTAGCAATCAAAAAGGCAAGGTTATAATTACAAAAAGGATGATAACTCTTGCACCAAAAAATAGCGAGATGAGTGATAGAGTCATTAAGAGAGTGAGACTCCTTTTCCTTAAAAATAGATCCGTTGCGGAAAGCCCAAATTTGCCAGAAGAGAGCCGCCAAGAAGCTGTGCCATAAAAACTCGACATAGTCTGTGGAAGGATGGCCACACCAGAGATACATAATCAAGTCACATGAATAGCAAGGTAAGGGAGTGCTCCAGCCAAAAGAGGAAAGCAACCAAGCCAAACCAGATGATGTAAAGTTACATTCCCGGAAGATGTGATTTTGATCTTCATCAGCCCGCTTGCACAAAGCACACCAATTGGGAGAGAGGGCGGTGGACGGTCTCTTTTTCTGAATAATGTCATTTGTGTTGATTCGCCCATGGCAGCATTCCCAAATGAAGAAGCGCACCTTTTTAGGAATTTTAGCCCGCCATAAAGATTGATAGAAAGCTTTATGATGGGACGGTGAAATAGCAGCCAAATGCTTATATAAGGAACTAGCGGTGAAGGACCCATTAGTCTCAAGAGACCAAATCCATGTATCATGACCATTACTCGGAATAGTGGTGGGGAGTAAAGAGGATAATGATGCCCACATATCAATCTCTTCATCGGTCAAGTTACGTCTGAAATAAAGATTCCAAGAGTCCACCAAGGGGATCCA
>JBBMEF010000025.1:9030880-9044601 GCA_037832685.1 Sicyos baderoa
TCGCATGACTCGTAAGTATTGTGAAAATGTTCTTGCCAGGGATAAGAACCAGATGATGTAGTGGACTTATTTAGGTCCATTTGTATGGTTATGTTGTGTATTTTGACTCCACTTTTTTTTGTGTCCGGACTTTTATAATCTCCTACTAAGGATGCAGTGTAGATGTTTAGGTCTATCACTAAGTTTCTTTTTTGTATTGTGGCTTCCTCTTTTTTGTGTGTCTGGATTACTATATTTTGGATGGAATGTTGCTTAAACATTGTACTTTTACATTATGATAATCTTTATGGGGAATTATATTTTGGATTATATTTTTTTAGTATTCATAGAAATTTAAATGTATAAAAAAAAACTTAGTTATCACAGTACATGCATTATATCCCACTTTATTTCAATATGATGTTTTCCATTTATCATTCAATGACAGAGCATCGTAAAATCTCCTAGTATGGAAGATTATATATGCATGGCTAATACAATAGGGTGATGATGCTGGTGCTGCTCTCATTCGAGGGTAGTGGACGAGAAATCCACTTACTGGTCAAATTTTCGAGATTTAATTGGCGAACGAATGTGGAGGACCACTCAGCTTGATATTAATTTATTGTATATTACTTATTTATGTATTTTCTTTTAAAATACAATATTTAATATTTCTTGTTTAGCTATTTTAAGACCTTTAAACAATATTCTTAATTATCGAAATGGTTGCTTTCGTTGTTTGGTGGTAATCTAGTAGGGTTTGGTCCCCTCCCTCAGTTTGTACTTAGAAAAAAATAACAGTATTAATTATTTATGCTTTCAATTTTTTCAACCGTATATGCATTTGAATTTTATTATATAAAAATTAATATTTATTTTATTAATCATCAAAATACATACATTTTTTATAAAAATAAATATTTATATATGAATCAAATATACAATTACTCAAAATAATCCTATGGTTTATTAATTATTTATTTTATTAGATGTAGCGTATTTTTGTTTGAGATTTTTAACATTTTTTTAACTCTCAATTATGTTGATTATTTATAAACAAAATATACTAAAATTTAAATTTAATTTAAATAATAAATAAAATTAAATAAATTTCAAATAATATTTATCTATTCAATTATAATTATAATATCAAAAGAATAAAAATCTATTATATTATATATAAACATCACATCACATCACTTTCCTTCCCATCAAACACTAATTTACTATCTCTTATATTTCCTTCCCAACAAACATAAACTTATTATCACGTA
Organism: Sicyos baderoa; assembly: GCA_037832685.1. NCBI lineage: Eukaryota > Viridiplantae > Streptophyta > Magnoliopsida > Cucurbitales > Cucurbitaceae > Sicyos > Sicyos baderoa. Next base: position 9,032,137 of record JBBMEF010000025.1, read on the forward strand.
CTCTTATCTTTCTTTCTCATATTCTCATTATTTCTCTTCTCAATCCAACCCAATCCAACTCAACCCTTTAGAGCCAAACATGCCAATATTCTTTCTCCTACAAGCAAGTGGATTTTATATATTAAATGATTAATATATTAGATTTGTTTTTATCATGTTTGTTCTTTGTTTTTCTATTCATTTAAAGAACCCCATTGGATGGTTTATTATTGTTCTCTACTTTTATTTTTCAGGTTTAAATAAATAATATATTTATAAACAAACAAGTATACTCATATAAAAACTCTATCAATTTGAATATATATTTTGTATCTCAAATGATGGTCAACTTTATGGATGTGTTTGGGTCCGTTTATGTAAACGGCCGAATTGATTAAAATAATCTAATTCATGTTTGCTTCATCGTTTATTATAATTGGTGGTTAACTAAATTTGCATGTTTGTTTATTTAAATGTGCGTGCTTATCATAACCATTGTTAAAATAACCCGTCTCTCAAACACAGTTTATAATAATCCACGGCTTATCATAACTTGTCATTTATTATAACCCATTTGTCTATTATATTTGAATCGGTGCCTCAAACATACTCTAATATATTTAGTTGCCTCTTAAAATATTGAATTAGATGCAGTATGTCACCAAAATGAGAAAATGAGAAAATAAAATAAAATAAAAAACGACTAACTTATAAATTGAAGAAAAAAGAAAACATTAACTAACAAAACTTGATCGAACAACCAAAATGAGAATGTAAAATCTAACATAAAATTGAACGAATTAAAAGATAAGAACTCATGACTCGTCATGTTCCAACTATTTGGAAAAAAGTACGAATCATAAACTTTCATTAACATATTTATTTTATAATGTTTTTTTACTTATTAAACAAGTTATTTACGAATATTTGAATAGGGAGCTATCAAATATATTCGCTATACCAAATTTCTCAATTTTAGAACTCGTTGGATAACCATTTGGTTAATCATGTTTATTAAAAGTGCACAATAGAATGGTTCTACTAATCAAAATTCATCTTCTTCTTCTTCTTTTTTTTTTTTTTTTTTTTTTCCACTTTTTACGGTAGCACTTTCCATCTTAATTGATAGTAAATATACATGGTCTAAGATGAATTGGATTAACGGAACTTTTAAAATCGATTCAAAGTTTCGGGTTGATCAATTATCCAATTCGTCAAGCTCTATGCATTAAAAGCAACCCAAATTCTATGTTTTTGGGTTGTGTTCCCGAGCGCCTATGTTAATCTTTTCTTTTCTCTATAAAACAACTATATTCATACTTCTTAAATATATAAAGAATAGAATAAAAGATAGGTGATATACTTAAATCTAGATTTATTCTATATTATTTATCAATATATATACTAAGAACATATATATCATATTAATTAACTTTTCTTATGTCTATACATATATATATATATTATTTCTTAATTCGGGTTGGGTTGATTGAGCCAAAACTTTGTCAACTCTAAAACCAACCCAACCTTATTCAACTAAGATTAGAAAATCATAATCCAATCTCATAATCCAATTCAAATAAAATTATAACTCAACTCAATTTTTATGGTTTGGGTTAGATGATCCAGGTTGCTTAGGTTGTCAATTCTTCTATACACCCTTATTTAATGCAATGAATATTAAGTAAATATACAAAGTGATGGTGTCTTGAATTTAGAGAAGCAAAACTTCAAATTCCTCGATAATTAAAAAAAAAAAAAATAATAATAATTAAGCAAAGTAGACCATTATTTGGCCGACCCTCTTCTTTCCATTCGAGTTAGGTCAACCCAAAAGTTAAGTAGAAAAGATCGATCAATCAAAATAGATTACTTTCACAACTGAAACGATTTGTTGGAATACTTATATTAATGAAATATATTGAGCTTTTCTCCAAATTTTAATAAGAAATAAAGTAGTTCAATGCATACATTGTTTGATGCTTCTATCATTTTCCATCTTTAAAATAACTATTTATTACAAGTTTGTTATAAAAAAAATCATTTTGTATATACAAACTACATATCATTCATGCACCTAAACACTTATTTTAAGTCACATTATCTTTTGAACTCAAAAAAAAATAAAGTTACATGAACTTTTTACAAAGGCAATTTGCAACAAAATCATGTAATAGAGGATAAAGGACAAGTTTTTGAAGCAAAAAAGAGTAGAAATAAACTGACACCATATATATATATCAAAGAGTATCAAATATTCTTGAATTAAAAAATAATAATAATAATTTTAGAGATAAAAATAAATATTAAAATATAATAAACTTGAAAGATTAAACACCCCATTAGATCTAGATCATAATCGATGAGTATTATCCACCATCATAAAGTTGTTCAATTGATCAAAGAAAATTTTCAAGTGCATAAAATAATGAGTTCAATTCTTAATTATCACTTATTTATAAATTAATTTCTTACAAATTCGGGTCAAACTATAGTCCCGTAATATTAATGGAAGACGGATATAAAAAAAAAAAAAAAAAACAAATGTTATGTTATTCTACCCGTTTTTTAATTGATCAATCATAGGTTAAATTTTTTTACTCGGTTTCGTGCACTACTATTTTTATCTCAAAATTAATTGACTATGAACAAAATTATTCAATATCTAATTTATTTAAAATATGAAATTTTCCAATCTTTGAGAATTTGGTGGTGTATTCTAATATTAGAAAACCTATATCATTTGAATTTCAAGTTTTTTATCCTAATTCTGACTAAAGTGGACTTTTTTTTTTTCTTTTTTGAGTTCATCTGAAGTGGAAATTTAGTCGGCAACACTTATAAATGTCTCTTTTTTTTTGTAATTTTTTTGAAAAAAATCTTTAACTTGAATTTTTTTTCTTAAAGTCAAAGAAAGAGATCGGAAAATAGCTAAATTCTCTTCTTTTGATAGTGGGATTGCATAGGTCTGTGACTGTCACAATCATAAAAAATAATAATAATAATAATATAAATCAATAATAAATTCAGGCAAAAATATGCTAAATTTGCCATTGGAATTGGCTTCTTCTTTTTTCTATATTTGGCATTCCATTCATTGTCTTTTGAAATTAAATGAACAATAAGTTTCTTTTATTATTATTTTTTAAAAAAATTTGAAATCAAGTTTCTTTTAAACTCAAAATCTTAAATAATAAAAATGGCAGAAGTGATAAAAAAAAAGTGGAATATTGTACTATGTTTTGTAGGTACATCTCCCAAATTTCATTTTGATCATATCTCAAAGTGGGTTTCTTTTTGGCATATTCTATATGTGATGTATATTAGTACAATTAATTAGTGGAGATTTATTCTTTGTGAAATGTAAGTTAAATGGATCAACTAATTAACCTCTCAAAAAAGATTTTTTTTTTTTTGTTTTTTTTTTGTTAGTGATTAATTTTTGGGAAATTGTGTTGGATAGTCCAATTTCACAAAATAATTACATATTAAGGTAAATTTGAAAATATTTGATATCTATAATCAAATATACAATATAAATAATATTCATCATACACTATAATTAAGATATTAATTAATATTAATTATATCATATAAAAAGTATTATTTATACCATATATTTAACTATGGTTGCTAAATATATATTTTTTTGCCTAATATTGTAAATACTTTTTTAATTTGGTCTATCCATGCAAAAATCTCTTGATTTTTAGTTTTGATTTCTGTGGGAATTCAATTTATTTTTAAAATTTGGTAGCCCCGTTTTATAGCTATTTGATTTTTATTTTTGAGTTTAAAAGAAACTTGATTTCAAATTTTTTAAAAAAATTATTTTAATATTTATTTTTATCTCTAAATTTAAGTTTATTCTCAATCAAATTTCGTACAATGTGTTCCATTCTCTCTACCATATATCCATATTTCCTCAAGAAAGTAGGAGAATATTAACAAACTTTTAAAAACAAAAACAAAATCTTGAAAGCTTTTTTTAATTTTATTTTTTATTTTTTTAAAGTTGGTTAGTGTTCTCCTACTTTCTTTTAAGGAATGATGGATATATTGTAGGTAGGGGATCGTTGTAGTAAATTTGGGTAAGAATATGCTTAAATTTCAAAATTTTAAAACAAAAAACCAAATAGTTATCCAATGTAATATTTCGAATTTGATTTTAATGTTTTTTATTAACAAAAAACACCATTTTTCAAAAGTAATGAAATATGTTTACATCATGTTCCTCATCTAAATTTGTTCGTCTATCCAATGTTATACTAATATATTTTGAATTTTTTATAGAATTTTTTATAGAATTTATATGTTATTTCGGTTCCAATTTTAGAAAAATAAAAAATCAATCGAAAAATACATTTCAATATCAAATTGAATGATCCAATATTATTAGAAAAAAAAAATTATTTCATTTTTGTTTTTTTTTTGTTTGAAACAAAATAAAAACAGAAAAATTAACAAGTTATAATGTATTCGTTCAAAGTAGCATGTCGTAAACGTAGCTCCTCCTTATAGACCGCTTCACAGAACGACGACACAACTTCCATCCAAAATTGCTCATGAAACTCGGACATGCCGTTCAAATAAATGAGCTAAACGATTCACATTTCTACTAATCCACTTGAGTCGAATAGAATTGAAATATCCCACCATAGCTTGGATCTCATCAACGGAACGACGGCACATCTTCCATTTTTGTTTTTGCTATTCGATTTTGAAAGTAATGGAGAACAACAAATTCGACATAAGTGAGATTAGAGATCAAAAATTTAAAACTTTCTCTTTAATCATCATCATCATTAAAAAAAAAAAAAAAAAAAAAAAAAAAAAAAAAAAAAAAAAAAAAAAAAAAAAAAAACGAATTATAATAGCTTGATAGAATAAATTATCAAGTTTTGGATAATTTCAAAGAATAAATTTCTTTGGAGATGATGAACAGCCATGAAAGGTGAAGTTTGAATGAGAATCCACATTTAAACCCTAAAATTGGAAGTTCCTTCTCATCTTCATCCTGTTCATTGGAAAAATTTGGAAAGATTAGGGCATCCAATCCAATCCAATCCAATCCATGGCGGCCGCGCAGCCATCGTCTCCATCAAAGGACCATAATCGCGGCCACCCATTATCGGCCTGTATTGTTCTTCTTCACGTGAGCACCCACATGGTTTCTCACTTTCTCCATTCAATTCTCTACCAGATCGCTTCGTTTCATGTTCAGGTACCATACAGAATTTCGTTTGCTTCTTGTTGCGTAATTGTTGTGCGAATTCTGCTTATCTTCAACGATTATTGTCCATTGAGGCTAGATTCTTGTGGGGTTTTCACTTGATTGTTCATTTGTGGCTGCAATGTTTTGCCCCTTTTATCTGTTTTTAATATGAACTCCTTGAGCTTTTTAAGTGTTGGATTGGAATCTTATCCTTGGAGTTGAATCACTGTTATCTTTTGATTAATCATTATGCTTTCCATTCCATGCATTATAAGATAGGATTTCAAACAAAAACGATATTTGACCTAAATTTTGTGACTCGATGCTTGAATTCATGCAAATCTTGATATATTATTCAAGTGGGTGCACGTACATCAATTTTCACCTTGTTTTTGTTTTGTTAAAATTAGTGGAAATTGAAAATAGAGTGAAAGTTGCAACACTTTGCTAAGTCTAGGGTCTAATTTGATGCAGTTGTAAGCTTAGGATGAAAGTTGATACAACATGCCAAGTTGAGGGGTGGAAGTTGAATTATTTTTCCATTTGATACCTTTGATTGAAGGCGAATGATTTTGATCGAAATCGAATGTTTCTTTAAGATTTGTTTTGACAGTTGCTTTTTATATATTTGTGAGTGCCTCGTCCAACTTATGCACACCTCAACTAATTTCATAGGACAACTGTATGACCTTACTACATTTAGTTGTCAAGAAAATTTGTAGGAAATTAATTTTTTAGTTGGTGACCACTATGAACTGAACTCATTCCTTCTTTGTTCCTAAGGCAATTTTGACCACTTGGCTAATCCATGATGGTTAATTCTAACATTTTCTTAATAGAATAGAATAGATACAAAGGGGTTAGTTTTTTTAGGAGGATTTGTTCATTGAATAACAATGATGGAGTATGAAAATTTACCTGTTGAAGTTGAAACAACTTGAAATGAAATGGATAGATTTATCACAAGGAACAGAGGTGGGGCACAGTAGTTAGACATGGGGGTTATTAAAGACAGTTTCTATCCATATTTATGTCTAATCAAGTAGTTAAACTTCTAGGGCAACTTTGAGATAAAGCTGTCGTGTCAAAAGTGTGATGAGAAAACCCTATAAAATAACCTAGAACTCCACCAATATGGCAGATACTAAACACTTCCAAAAAGTCATGGAGAGAAACCAAAAAGAGAGAAAAGGACATTTGGTGCTTGTTCCCTGCCCTCTACCAAGCCACATGTCTCCTATGCTTCACTTAGCCAAGCTTCTTCATTCTCAGGGTTTCTCTATTACCATTATTCACACACAACTTAACTCCCCTAACCAATCTCATTACCCTGAGTTCTCATTTGAATCCATTGGTGGTGGCCTCTTGGAGAGCTACAGTGCCTTTGATGGGGATGTTATGCTTTTTCTTTCTGAACTAAATATGAAGTGTGAAATCCCATTCCATGACGGTTTGGTTAAAATGCAACTATCCAGTCGATACAATCCAATCTCTTGTATAATATATGACGCCGTCATGTATTTTTCTGCTGCAGTTGCTGATGATTTGCAGATTTTTAGAGTAGTTTTCCGAACAAGTAGCGCCGCAAACTACATCGGGCTATCAATTCTTGATGAGAATGACTGGCATCCAATTCAAGGTGGGGTGCAAGTATACTAGAATAAGTTTGTTTTCTTTTACGTGATACTCACGTATATATTAGGATAAAATGTGATCTTGTTTGTGTACTTATGTGGAAAGATGATCAAATCTTACTTTGTTTCAGAACGCCAAATGGAGGAACCGGTAGCTGGGTTTCCCTTTCTGAGAATTAAGGACATGCCACTATTCAGCACATGCAAACACACAAGGGAGGTTTTAACCTGCATTTACAATGGAACCAGAACTGCTTCAGCTATCATATGGAATTCCCTTTGGTGTCTTGAACGTGCTTTTTTCGAGAAAATCGAAGATGAAACCTTGGTTCCTATTTTCCCCATAGGACCTCTTCAAAAGCACTCTAGCAGCTTCTCCGCCACTGTTCTAAGTGAAGAGCAGGATTGCATTGCCTGGTTAGACAAACAAGCTCCAAGTTCCGTGGTCTATGTAAGCATTGGTAGTGTAGTTACTATGACAGAAGATGAACTTTTAGAGATGGCTTGGGGGCTAGCCAATAATGACCAACCCTTCCTGTGGGTTGTTAGGGCATGTCTAGTCAATGGCTCAGATGGGGTAGAGCAGTTGCCAAAAGAATTCCATGAGGCTACCCGAAACCGCTGCAGGATTGTTAGTTGGCTGCCACAGCAAAAAGTCTTAGCACACAAATCAATTGGATGCTTTTTGACGCATAATGGCTGGAACTCAACTATTGAGAGTATAGCAGAAGGCGTTCCGATGCTTTGTTGGCCTCGTGTTGGGGACCAGAGGGTGAATGCAAGGTTTGTGAGCCATGTTTGGAGGGTTGGCTTACAGCTGGAGGACAGATTATTCAGAGACGACATCGACAGGGCCATTCGAACTCTCTTCATGGAAGAAGAAGGTATCACAATTCAAAAGCGAGCCAAGGAGTTAAAGAAGAAGGTTGAAATCTCCCTGAGGCAAGGAGGGTCATCAAGTGATTTCTTAGGCAGATTAGTTAAGTACATTAGACTTCAAGAAACAATGACAAGGTTGTCAAATTCTTGATTATGCATTTTATTAGCCATCCATATCTCTGTTTCTTCTTAAATGTCTACTTATATTAAATGTTGGGTGGAGTGGATGGATATGATTATTATAATAATGTATGCTTGCTTTGAGTTCTCCACTTGTTGAAATTATATGTTAAAGCTGCCTGCTGTACATGTGCTGCCCACTCTTGCCTTTTCCATTAACTGCTGAACCACCACTCATTGTTTCAACTTTTTAGCTGTACATAAAGAGCATGTGTTTCCAAAATAGCCTTTAATTTCTTTGGAACAGGAAAGCACGTGGAGAAATTGGGAACAAACACTGCAGAGTTGATGCATCCCGACACCAACTTGATGAGGACAACACAGATTTTGGTCCATTCCTTTCTCTTGGTCTCTGGTATTTTTAAATTTTTAAGGTTTTTTTCTTTCATTTTTTTATTCTTCCATTGAGATTGTGGGGTCGAATCTACGACCTCTAAGCTGAGGTTACATGTCAATTATTACTCGGCTCAATCTGCTTTTAACGATAAGGGAAGAACTATTTCTTGTAGCTGAATGATACCTAGAGTCCTATTGAATGATGAAGTGTTTCCTTTCAAACCTATTCTTCCATTAGTTGCAGTTGAATGATTCGTTGGATGCTTGTGATTTTTTGTTTTTGTTTTTTGAAATTTAAGTTTATTCTTGCTCAATTTTTCCACAATTGTGTTTCATCTACATTGTATCTATATCCATCTTTCCTTTTAAAAAGTATGTGAATACTAATTAATTTTCAAAAACAAAACAAGTTTTTGGAAGTTGCTTTTTGTTTCTTCCAAATTTTAATTTGGTTTATATTAATATAGGTAAGATGTAGATATTCAAGTAAGAAAAAATATATGGTAAGATAGTTATTGTAGGCTTAAATTTTGAAAACAAAAAAATAAAAACATAATGGTTATTAAACGAGGTCCAAGTGTTTTCTTCCGAGTGTATTATTACTTTAGATGAGGTAAGAATCAGCGTTTGCAGCTGAATAATTTGATGGATGCTTATGCCTGTCGAGTCTTGTTGAATTGCTAAGTTCCTTCCTAATGTGTTCTCTTAAGGGAAGAACCATTGGATGGTTGTTCCTACAGTCAGGGTCTTCGAACTCGATCTCGTTGAATGGTTGTTTGCTATACATGTTTTTTGTTCCATTCTTTTAGTTTTGGTTTTTTTTAGTTCAATATTCGAATTCGTGACCTTTTAGTTATGGACATATTTATGTTAGTTGAGTTATTCATTTTCGTTGTTTTGACAATATTTTCAAGATTGTATCTGGCTTGCTTTGATTTGAAAAAAAACAAAGTACTTATTCTATTTTCGGACTCGAGCACGTGTTCAAATTTAATTTTAGGATGGGTCCCCCTTTTTGATCAAAAAATGGGGGGCTTAAGTATCAAAGATGTTCCTAAACTATCACATTTATTTCAAATTTACTCCTGAACTTTGAAAAGTTTCAAAAATACCTCTAAACTTTATAAAACGTTTCAAAATTACCCCTATCGAGTCGACATAGAAAGCTAGCGGCGGGCCCAATGAGCTCTCCAACACCTAAATGGTACCGGAGAGCCGTTAACTTTGGATGAAAACCGTTAAATTTTTGTTTCCAAAGTATTCCTAAACTTTGAAAATGTTTTAAAAATACTCTTGATTTTAAAAAAATATAAATTTTAAATAATTTAGCTTCCCAAATATTTGAATTTAATATGTCAAATTTTGCCGACATGAATAATAATTTTTTGATGTCCTTTCAAAATGAGATTTATTATTACAACTAGATTTTATGTTTCATTTATTACTTTATAATTTATTTAAACTTCTGAGTTTCTTATTACAATCGTAAATATAATTTTAAATTTGAAAATGTGAAAACGTCGCTACACAATAAAATATAAATTAGTTTAAGTTAATATTTAATGACTTTTTAATAATTTTATGCATCTAAAAACTAAGGTAAAATAATCAACAATAATCATCAGATAAATAAATTAATTTACTAACAATTCAATTAATTAAATAACCATTAATATTGACATAAAAGTATCAATAAATTTAAAAAATAAGATAAAAAAAAATCTTTTACTATTTAGCGATTAGGGGTGTACATGGTCTAGATGGGTTAGAAGAATTTAGAAGATTTTTTTGGATCAACCACACTTTTTGAGTTGATCAATCCTCCAACCCTTCCAACCCCTATGCGTAGACAAACTAATATTTTTTGGTTAGATTGGATTTTTCAGGTTGTATTAATTTCATTCATATATAAAAAAAAAAACTCAATTTATACTCTATAAATATGAATACATACATGTAAATGTATATATATACATGTATAGATATTATATATATGTATGATATTATAGTACTAAGTCTAGGTGGAGACCCAACCCAACCTAGACGTAGTATAATATCATGTATATAAAGCTCAATTCATAACCCATACAATTTATTATGATATCATAGCTCATTAAACTCAAATGAGTATTCGGTGGGCACGAGGAAATAAAATTTCAAATTCAATGTTATATTGCGATTGATAATAAGAAATTCAAATGTTTAAATAAATTACAAAGTTATAAATGAATTATAAATTTAATGTTAATGTTGATGTAATAATAAATAACAAATCTCAATTTGAAAGAATTTATGAGTTATCGAAAATTTATAGTTTATCTCAGTTAAAGTTTGATACCTTAAATTAAAATATTTAGAAAGTTAAATTATTTAAATTTTATATTTTTGTAAATAGCCACTAGCCTGACAAAACAAATCACTGCACTGTTGAATGCTGTGGAATGATTAAGTTGCTTTTCTCTCACGTGTTGTATTGCCAACTAGAGAAAGCAATTTCTCCAAACCCTATCTTGATGCTAACAATTGGTGCATATGATTCTTGAATTGATCTTTTTTTTGTTGAAACATAGTACTTTATCTTTATTGGTCATTGTCTATAGCTCCCACCATGAGTCTAGTATATAGATAAGGCTGTGTGTTTTATCTAATAACATTAGGATTTTTTTTTTTTTTTTTTTTTTTTGATATTTGTGACTGACTATACCGCCCGATCATACAATATTTGGATGTCAAGAAAATTTATAAAAAATTAATTTTTAGGTAGTGCCACTATGAGATTTGAACCTATCACTTTATGGACCTCAAGATCCTTTTTGACCAATTGAGTCACTCCATGATGATTATAACAATTAGGTATAGATTCACTTTGTAATTGTAATAAATAATTTGATCAAATTTATTCATGTGGAGACATGCGAGTGGGATATCTCTTTGAATAGAATAATTTATGTCTCATAATAAAACCATTATATGAGAAGATTCATATTTGAACAGAATGGTCATACTTGATATAAATCTTGAGTGAGTTATGAATCGTAAGTGTTGATTTCGAGACTAGAACTCAGGGCTTCACCCTTTCATCAGCTCGAAAGGGACATAGTTTATAATTCGGATCGTAATCATCATGGAGTGGCTCAATTGGTCAAAGAGAGTTTTGGGGCCACCTATCTAGGAATTAATTTCCTACGATATTTTTTGGCTTCCAAATGTTGTAGGGTCAGGCGGTATGTCCTGTGACATTAGTCAAGGTCCACGAAAGCTGGCCCGGACCGTCACGAATATCAAAAAAATTAAAAGTTTATGATCGGATCTTAAATCTATTGTTCATTAAAGAAATTACTTGCGGTCAATGACGAAAGGTTGAATGATTCGTTGGATGCTTGTGGCTATCGAGTCTTGTTGAATTTCTAAGTTCCTTCCTAATGTATTCTTTTTTTTTTTATGTCCGTGACTGTGGGTGACCACCATAGAATTTGAATTCATCACCTTATGCATCCTAAGGCCCTCTATGATCAATTGAACTATCCCATGATGGTTTCTTAATGTATTCTCTCATTAGACAAGGAAGAGCTAGCCATTGGATGGGTTGTTCCTACGAAGTATTATTGAATGATCAAGTATTTGCATTCAAACTTATTAAATATGATCTAGGGAAAGTAGGGTCTTCGAACTCGATGAATGGTCGTTATTATTGTTTTTTGTTTCATTCTTTTATTTCTTTTAGTTCAACAATAATGAAAATTTGGAATATTCAAATCCATGACCTCATAGTCATGTACAAATTTATGTCAATTGATTTATTTATTTTCGTTGTTTTGATAAAAAGTACTCGCTCTATTTTTTGACCCAAGCACGTGCGCAAATTGGATTTTAGAAATGGGTTCAGTAAAAAATAGAGCACCCTTTAAGAACAAAATCTTTTTTTTTTTTTTTTGTTTATAAATAGTTTACCTGCAACTTGACTATTTTTACGAGACAAAGTGTCTGAAAAAACAAAATCCCTTTTATGAGATGTTGTATGACACTACTGAATGTTGCATTTTTTTTTCAAATGTGTTGTATTGCAACTAGAGAAAGCAAATCTCTAAAACCCTATATCTTGAATCTTGATGCACTACTACAAATATAGGTTTAGATGACACTTTCCAAAACTAAATTGTAGGGAAGAATACAATTAAAGTGTCATAAATGAAAAACACGCGTTTTATGACACTTTATTATAATCATCTAGTAAACACGCGT
>JBBMEF010000025.1:9044701-9060326 GCA_037832685.1 Sicyos baderoa
TTCGCTGCAAACGAAATAGCAAGTATCAAATTCCTTAAAATCATATACTTTGTAGATATTACATGCTATTTGTTACTTCGAATTCTCTAGGATACTTCCTACTCAGAAAACCATAGGAAGTTTGTTTTAGGCGAAGTTTATGTCGTTATCGACGAAAGTTCATATGCATTTTTTATTTGTTAGCAATTTTCTAATAATATTTATCTATTTCTCCTACTTTAGCTCTCAATTCTTGAGAGTTACAGGTAGATGAGAACATTATCAAGTAATTAATTAAAATTATGATATTAAATCGATGAAAACTATTATAACAAAACAAAATCAATAATAAAACTATCATTAATTTTAAATTATAAAATAGATTTTAAAAATAAGATATTATACTGATGAGATACTTTCTAATCAATTAATTTAAAATTAATTATATTAAGTTGTTAAAAAAAGAAATAAAGTTATTTTAATAAAAAAAAGTAATTATGAAAATACCATTAATTTAAAATGACAAAATATATTTTTTAAATGTGATATTATGCAAAATAGAATTATTTTCAATTAAATACTTTTAAAACCAAAAATATAAAATAAATTACAAAAGTTTACAACAAAACAATAAAATCTCTACTGCTCTACTAACTCATTAGTCTAAATCGTGATATCAAGTGAATAAGTAGAATATATAACAATAATAATTAACAAAAAAAGAAAAAAGAGGTCACGTGACTCATTTTCGAGGTCACGTGACTCATTTTCTTTGCCCCACGTGGTCACCCTAATTTTTAATGCAATTTCTAACTCATTTATTAGAAATTACTTCTAAAAAAAACTAATTCATGAGAAATTAATAGTATTAAGTAGTTAAAAAATGATAAAAATATTATCAATTTGAATTGACGAAATATATTATTAAAATAGGATAATATGATAAAACAATTTTGATTATGAAATATATTTAAATGGATAAAGTATATTAGATTAATTAAAAATATTTTTAAAAATTTAAGAACATAAAATGTTGGAAACAAAATCTAATACCATTTAAACGAGGACTGAAAAAAAAAAGAAAAAAAGAAAAGAGAAACAAACTCTTGAATGGCCCATATGGTTTGGGCCCAACAATTTTGCCCTATTGCTCTTTCAATCGGTCAAACGGGGATTTGAAAAATAAATAAAAATAAATAAATACGGCAGAATCGCGTAAGAACCATCCTGAAAGGGAGGTTTATCCTGCAAGCCAAAACCCCAACCCCAAACTTCCCTCCTGCCTCCATTTTTGAGCTCGAAAATATCTTTCATGGCGCTTCGCCATCTCCTCTTCAAAGCTCATCCTTATCTTCCCCTTCGCCTCACCATGCCTTCTTCAACCTCCCTTTTCCCTCGCTCTCTTTCCTCATCGGCGGCATCTCTCCTTCCTCCCTTCACCTTCATCGACCTCAGGTTTTGTTTCTTTCTCTGAGATTATGCTTTGGTACTCGCTTTGTGTTCTTGGTTTCGGAAATGTTCCGTTTTGGCGTTTTTTTAGTGGGATTTGTATTCAACTGTTACCTTTTAACTGCGTTTTAATGGTCTTACTGGATAGTGTCGCTGTTTTGATTTTTGTGTTTTTACTTTATCATATGTGTGTGTGTGTGTATTGCTTAATCTTGATTGTTTTGATTGAGTTAGTGGGACGAGGTTTCGAACGAGGAGGATTTCCACCAGCCTCCGACCGGTCCGTAATGTAGCAGTCTCGGCTAAGGCTTTCATGTCATCAACTGCTGCTACCGAAACACCAACGGGAAGCGAGAGTTTGAAGGCTTATGGCTCTGAGCAAATTCAGGCAAGTATCGGCGTTCTTCTTCCTTTCTGAATTTTGAAATCTTTTATGGACTTTTTGATTACGTGTTGGACTTTAAACATTGAGTTCAATTGCAATATCAAATTTACTAAATATTGTTGAAATGTCACTGTTGATGGACACTATAAAAATCTTGTAAATTACATGAACTAGTTAAAATATTGTAAGTAATCAATAAAAGCCAAGAGTACAACTTGATGAAATCTTGGTTTCTTACCTAAATTAAGATATATTCAACAGGTCCGATGTTTGAGTAGCATTTGAAAGAAGAAACTCTTATGACTTACCTTAGGCTGCTTGCATTTTGATCCAACAAATCGGTTGAAAATTTGCCCTCCCGCTACTAGCTAACCCTTGGATTGTATTTTAGGCTGGTTTAAGGACAAAGACAGAGTCTTTGAAGTAAGTACATCATGTGTAGGTGCATATGAACTAGAAGTTGTTATTGACGCATAATCTTGATTTTCTTTTTTCTGGGTTTTGTGTTTTTGAGCATACTTACAATTCTCTTCTTCGTATATGTTGGTTGCCTTGCTTGAAATTTATAGGTACTAGAAGGCTTAGACCCTGTACGAAAGAGGCCCGGAATGTATATTGGGAGCACAGGACCTCGTGGACTGCATCATTTGGTATTTAACTTTTCTAATTCTAATATGGAGGAAATCTAAGCCTCCAAAAAAAAGTAAAAACAAGAGAACAGTAAAAGTTTGATGAGATGTCTTGTTGGTCTTGGTAGGTGTATGAAATATTGGACAACGCTGTTGATGAGGCTCAAGCTGGGTTTGCCTCACATATAGATGTTGTCTTGCATGCAGATAATTCTGTGAGCGTCACAGACAATGGCCGTGGGGTATGATTTATCATTTTATCTCAAATCTTCTTAGCTTGGCAGTATAAAGGTCAGATTCTTGCGTTCAATTCATTTTTATACTAACCAGAACAATGTTCTTCAAATTTTAATCATGATGATTCATTAGAGGTGTGTAGCATTTTTCTGAAATTTTGATTTAGTTTGTTTTCAATCGTGAAACTCAAATTTGTATGCTTTATTCACTATAATCTTTTGCTATAAATTCGGTAGTTCGGATTATTTTTTATATTGAAGAGAAACATACTTCCGATAGTGAATTGATAGAGGCAATCAAGCCTACAAAAAGTGGAACTTTTATTATAAGGTTTTAGTTTTACTACATGCATATTTGGAATTATGTGTGTGTATATATATACATATATATATTAATTAAAAAAGCTGTGGGGTATGATTTATCATTTTATCTCAAATCTTCTTAGCTTGGCAGTATAAAGGTCAGATTCTTGCGTTCAATTCATTTTTATACTAACCAGAACAATGTTCTTCAAATTTTAATCATGATGATTCATTAGAGGTGTGTAGCATTTTTCTGAAATTTTGATTTAGTTTGTTTTCAATCGTGAAACTCAAATTTGTATGCTTTATTCACTATAATCTTTTGCTATAAATTCGGTAGTTCGGATTATTTTTTATATTGAAGAGAAACATACTTCCGATAGTGAATTGATAGAGGCAATCAAGCCTACAAAAAGTGGAACTTTTATTATAAGGTTTTAGTTTTACTACATGCATATTTGGAATTATGTGTGTGTATATATATACATATATATATTAATTAAAAAAGCTGTGGCTTAATGCCAAATGCGGTGCTAAGACTTTTTCTAGTTTATGATATGTAACCGTTGTGGATATTGTAGTTTTTCTTTCCCATGTAAAATTTTAAATTATTTGTTGCAGATCCCTACTGATTTGCATCCTGTTACGAAAAAATCTTCATTGGAGACTGTGTTGACGGTATATCTTCATGAACTACATTTTGCTTGAGTTACCATGGAATAGGTTTTGCTTGCATGTATTATTGTGTATTGTTGGAACAATAAAAGGTGGAATATGGTCATAAGATAAACAAACTTAAAATTTAAAAGCTGTTTGCATGGTAAGAAGCATGAGAAAATGGGGCAGAGTAATTTTGTGCACATTCATGTTTGACTTGAAAGTAACAATTTTTCCTTCTAACAGTAAGAGCTTTTAAGTGTTATTGAATGATAAATTTTTTGAATAATCCTTTGATATGAAAATCCTAATTTACCAAACGGATACAATATCCATTTAGATTGCAAAATGCTCTCCCAATTGGTTAATAGGGAAGCATAGCTGTAGCCTGTAGGAAATTTTTTTGATAATGTTTTTTAATAATATAAAGACCAAGTAACAAACTGAAACAGCTCCTTAATTCTGAAAATGATTTTAGTTTTTTGATTTATTACAAAACCAAGCTTTCATAGGGAAGAAGATAAATAATTCAAAATTTTAGGTTATTATAAATAACCATATATGATCATGAATTTGGATGTCTTTTTAGGAAACAAAGACTTGTATATTCATATATATAAACAAATTTAGACAAAATGAGAATTTAGATGGTTTGTTTGTTTGTTTTTTTTTTCATAGGAAACAAAGCTTTTATATTCTTTTATGAAAAAAGATGTAAAAAGAGGATTACAAAATGACTTCGAGTTGGGATAAATGTGCACATAACCTTAATTACAACAATCTTCATAAAGGGAGCACCGTAAAGAGAAGAATGCAGACTCACATACTTTACATAATTTAAATATTTTACGTTGTTTATGATGAACCATCATTAGTTGACCTAGTGGTCAAATAAGAGTATTGAAAATTTAGAGGTTATGTGACACCTACTTTGGAGTTAGTTTTTTTTTTTTTTGTTTTTTTTTTTTTTACCATAGTGAGCACGAACAATTTTATATTTGTGAACTCTTCACCAAAGTGGTGAGCGTGAGACTCAATGTGCTATGCTATTGAATGGTACAGGTATTACATGCAGGCGGCAAATTTGGTGGTTCCAGCAGTGGCTACAATGTATCAGGTGGATTACATGGTGTGGGTCTGTCAGTGGTTAATGCCTTGTCTGAGGTTTGTGCCTGTTATCCTTTCTATTGACTTTCTCCTTTTTATTTATCAATGAAATATTTCTTATTCCCGAAAATCCTTCTTTTGGTTGTGCATTTTTCTTGATTGTGAAATTATTTTTTCTTATCAGTTATCGGTAATGTAGTACCCACTCTTTTAATCTTTAAGAAATAAGAATGCTAGTTAAGAACGATCATTTTCCGTTTTTCTTTCATCGGATTGATAGGGTTTTCTCTCATCAAAAAACATCTATTTCCTTTTTCAACCTTAACTTCTCAACTAAATCGTGAGATCTGCAAATTTCTGTTTGGCGTGATGGAACAACCAATTTTGATTTAGAATGCTAGTTAAGAACGATCATGTTCATGTTCTCGATATCTATGTTTGGCTATTATTACTTGCTTTGCAGTCGTTGGAAATTTCTGTTTGGCGTGATGGAAAGGAGTTCGACCAAAAGTATTCTCGTGGAAAGCCTGTGAGCATTCTTACATGCCACGTTCCTTCGTCCGAGTTGAAAGATCATCAAGGAACTCGCATCAGATTTTGGCCTGACAAAGAAGGTTTTACTTGACCATCATGGTCTGAAAGATTTTTTTTTTTAATTTTTTTTATTAACATTTAAGTAATTGATGTACTCTTCAATTATTTACTGAGCATAAAGAATTTTCTTGTTGACCTTCCTTTTCTCTTTAATTAACGTGTTCCCTGTAACTTTGTCCAGTCTTTACTACTGTAATACAATTTGACTACAACACAATATCTGGACGAATTAGGGAGCTAGCTTTTCTAAACCCCAAGGTATTTTACTTTTTAAATTACCTTGATTAATTTTACACAGCCTTGGAAAATCGTGAAACAAACAGAAGTTGCTGTGGATACTTATTGTTTTCTATTGCCCGACGCCTCCGAATAAATGTATGATTTACCACCCCTGTGATATGACGACCCTTGCAGCTGACTATTACCCTTACAAAAGAGGATAATGATCCGGAGAAGAATCAGTACAATGAATACTGCTATGCTGGCGGCTTGGTTGAGTATGTGGCATGGCTGAATGGTGATAAGGTATATCATATCGTGCTATTCCTTCATTTTTTTTCTTCATTATTTGTATTTCTTTTTAAAATTCTTTTTTAGTTCTTGTCACATGTTTCCTTAATTTTCATTTCATGTTTTTTTATAATTATGATTATTATTTTTTTCATTTCATGTTTTATACTTAAGTTGGTTGATATAATTAAACTTACCTCAACCCACCGGCTTAAACTAATGGGTTGATTGGTGAACATGGTATCAGAGCAAGAGGTCCTGAGTTTGAGTCTCTACCGAGTAGATTTCATACCCAATTAAAATTGATTTCTACTTAGTTGGGATTTTCAAATTTTCAAACCCACAAGTGAGATGATTGATATAATTAAATTTACCCGAACCCACAAGCTTAAACTAATGGGTTGATTGGTAACTTAACATAATTCAAAACTATATGTGATAAAGCCAACCACAGTCATTGCTAATGCCGATAATCTGTTCTCCAGAAACCACTTCATGACGTCTTTGGTTTCAGTAAAGAAACGGATGGAGTAGCCATTGATGTTGCGCTTCAGTGGTAAGTCATTTAAATCTTGCTTTTCACTAGATTTTCTCTAATCTTGTATTATTTTTATGTGAGCAATGTGAAACCAAGAAGCTATTACTCTTTGACGCCTGATTAATTGAAAAATCTCCATACCACAAATATGTTGCTCAGTTTTTTTTTCTATGTGTTGGATTTGGTTCTTACCTGGTTGTTGAGTTATCAAGGCTGCACAGTCAGATTTGTACATTTTGATGGCCACAGCCATAGTACGCAATGATTAGAATCATTCGGTAATTAACGCTTCTTTGGCAATAATCCTTAAGTCTGCTTTGTTTATTGTTTACTAGGTGTGCAGATGCATATTCAGACACAATTCTAGGATATGCTAATAGCATACGGACTATTGATGGTGGCACCCATATAGATGGGATGAAGGCTTCATTGACGAGAACTCTCAATAATCTTGGAAAGAAATCAAAGATTATCAAGGTGTTATATTTTTTTTATAATAATTATTAAGCTGTTATTATTATTTTTTATAATAATTATTAAGGTGTTATTATTATTTTTTAATAATTATTAAGGTGTTATTTTTTTTTATAAAATAATTATTAAGGTGTTATTTTTTTTTAATAATAATTATTAAGGTGGTAGTGTTTCATAGGTTTATCTAGTTCATAATGTGTATATATGCGTATTGCTCATGTGCTTAGTCAGAGATATGGATATAACTTCGCTTGACGATGGCATATTTTGCATTTATTTTATGAAGCTGGTTATGTTCTAAATTATTCTGGTCAAATACAAAGATGGAGTGAATTACTTGTCTAATTTATTTGAAAAATATATCTTATTATTGTTTTTTGGTTCACTTTTAAAATCTAGGGTGGGTATATTTATTTATTTTTAAGTTAATTGGTATGTTCAAATATGCACGCACCCCAATGATTTCTTGTCATGTGAGGTGCGACAAGGATATTTGATTTTCTTATAACTCAATAAAGAACTATAAATAAAGGAAATAAACTAACCACGATTATGTATTTATTTCAGGAGAAGGATATTAGCTTAAGTGGTGAACATGTTAGGGAGGGTTTAACATGTGTTGTCTCAGTGAGGGTCCAAAATCCTGAGTTTGAAGGACAGACCAAGGTACCCTTTTAAGATTATGCCGATTTAAATTTTAATGTTGATGTCTTGGCCAGTTATACGGCTATTCTTCATGCTTTCTCCTCTATAATGTATCTTACTTTTTTTGTCAATCCCTAAAGACAAGGTTGGGAAATCCTGAAGTGCGAAAAGTAGTCGAGCAATCTATACAAGAGTACCTAACTGAATACCTGGAGTTGCATCCTGATGTTCTTGATTCAATCCTTTCAAAATCTTTAAATGCTCTCAAGGTGATTTTCCATAAGATAACAAGGTTTTATTTATGATTTATTCCTTTCAAAAGTGCTACATTTGTGGGTTTTGTTTGGAATTTCTCTTGAAGGATTGTTTCTACCTATTATTCTTATTATCAGGCAGCTCTGGCGGCTAAGAGGGCTAGGGAGCTTGTGAGACAAAAAAGTGTTTTGCGTTCATCATCCCTTCCCGGTAAACTAGCTGATTGCTCATCAACTAATCCGGAGGAGTCAGGTATTTAGTTTTTCCTTTGATGGATTTTTTTTTGGAACAAGGGTAACCACGCCCGGACGGGCACTGAGAGACATCGAAGATTTTACCTTGGATGGAATTGAGAAACAAATATTCCATTGTTATGATTCTTTTTTGATATGGAGAGAACTTCCAACTTCATTGAGGTTTCAACTTTCAAGATATAGAGATTAATTAATTGTATTTTACTGTCTTTACTTTACACATTTATGTTGTTTAAACTCATTTGGTTTATTGCTGAACCCTTTCCATTATCTGTAACATATCAATTCTCGGTGTGATACCATAGATAGGGCACCCTGATCGACCCACACACAACTAAAGATAACTAAAGCATCCAAAATCACCATAGGTTGGCCTAATGGTGTTATAAAATGCCAATCAAAATATTGCTGATTTATCGGAAAGTCTTTCTTTTCCCATATTCCATGAGCTATGGTGTTCACCCATTTTCTCTGTCAGCTATGGTGTTCACTTAAATAGGATCAAGGACGAAAACATCAACGATATCAATCAAAATATAAATGACTAGATTGGAGGCAGTTTTTGTAGTTTGCCTCCCTAGTTTTGTTGAGCTTTATTTTTATATGCCCTTTTGTACTTCCATTTTTTTCTGAACGAAAGTTGGGTTTATTACAAAAAAAAAAAACAATATGTAAGGGAGGGTTGGACAGTTGTTGTGTAAGATTAGCTTGAGGTACACATAAGATTGTTTGAACACCCACGACTACTCAAAAGAAAGTATTCAAAATTTTCAAAACTGTATCTTGTTCCGGAGAAATTTTTACCGTATGAGGACTTTTTATTATAATTTTTTTCTTTTTATCTCATTTTATTTCTCCTCTGCCACAGAAATTTTCATTGTTGAAGGAGATTCTGCAGGTGGAAGTGCAAAACAAGGCCGTGATAGGCGCTTTCAGGTATTTGTCGATTGTTGATGATTGGGTTGTTTTTGTAGATTTCAATTTGGGTTGTTTTTGTAGATTTCAATTTAATTTACAGCAACTATTGAAGGAAGGCTTAAAAGTTTTTAAGCTATTTTCTTTTGTAGTAACATAAATATATTAATATAAAATAGTATTCTAGAAAGGAGGATGAGAAATCCTCTTAGAAGGAATAAAAGGAAAGTCAACCAGTAGTAGAATATTTAAAAAAATCATAATTTATATATATGGTAAGAAGGTAATCTTTAAGAGTTAAATACCTAATAAGAGTTATCTTTTTTGGCAAAAAATGTGACAATAATTGATTTTAATTGAGAAAGGCCTAACAGCAAGTAGATTCCAGCTTCTCTCGTCCTCTTTTTCTTAATTTATTTATTCTCCAGTAGCTTCAAGGCACTGATTTTGAACTGCATTGCATAATTTGTTTGCTTCAAGTAATAATAAAAAATACCAATTGTGTAGGAATCCTCTAGGTCACCCTTTTCTTCGGTATATTCATCCTGTAACTATTTTTTACTTATGTTCCATCATTGGATATACACTAGAAAATCTAGAAGTGTGCACGCTATATAATACAGTACGTCCTAATTTGATACGAGAGTAGTTTAGATTTTTACGGTTGGTGGGTTGTGCGGTTCTTAATTCAGAATTTGGGTGTACTTGAAGTTTCTTATAATATATAGAGAAGGAAAAAAGTAGTCATTTTTGTGCCTTCTTTTCGTGAGAATTAGTTGATCTACTAAACCTACGAGAACAAGTGCTTATTCGCGGCAGGGTAAGGTTTATAATTAAGAAAATATTAAGTTATTATTAGGATAGAATAGTGTACTCGTCATCAACAAATGAGCTCGTGAAAAAAGTAGCTCTATATTTAGTATGGTGAAAGGCCTTAAGGTAGCCAATTTGTAATGCCCTATGTCAAGGATTTTGGTAACTAGATTTGGCACCTCATGGTCTTGACTCGATTGTTTTTGAGAACGAAGATTTTGTCTATACATCAACACAACACATGTCATTTCGACATATGTTGTCGTCACTCACATGTCTTCAAGGAAAATTGCTAGTAGGTCACCCAAAAGAGGATTGTTCCTAGCTAATCGTACTTAATTTATAAGTTCCGATGACATAGTGTTGAAAGATGGACTCAAATTCTTCATTTAATAATGAACCATTTGGTTAAATAGACTATAAGAGATAAACCTAATTTAAAAGGAAAATATAATATCTAACCTAATCATAAAAGGAGAAAATAAGATTTAACCTAAAATTAAAAAGATAAAAGAAGGAAAACATAATAAGATCTAACCTAATCATAAGATTTATTTGTGGTTGTGAGATTTGAATTGTCCAAATATTCTAAAAAAATGGATACATTGGGGATTTCTGTGCTGTATATAATTAGCAGTCAAGGAAACCCTCAATTTTATAAGAGGTTGGAGGTTTGAATTTCTTGCACAGCATCTGATGTAATTTTCTGAAAAAATGGATACATAAGATTAATGTACTGTATAATAGTGTTTCTATTTTTAACATTCCAATCCTCCAGTCACTTCAGTTTTTTCTTTTTTAATCAGTGAAATAGGATTGTGATACAATTCACATGTTTATTGTACAATCTTTAGCCAAGTACTTGCTTGCATAATATTACAAAAATGACAAACCAAACATTCTACTTATCCTTATTTTGTTATAAATGCTCAAAACAGGCTATTCTACCTTTGAGAGGCAAAATCCTAAACATTGAGAGGAGAGACGAGGCAGCAATGTACAAAAATGAAGAGATTCAGAATTTAATTCTTGCTCTTGGACTTGGTGTCAAGGTTTGTAAACTTTTTTTTCCTTCCATTTTTTTAAATTATTATTATTTCTTTTTTGCGTAGATTGTTCATTTACTATTGGCGCCAGGGGGAAGATTTTAATAAGGAGGCTCTTCGGTATCATAAAATAATCATATTGACGGATGCTGATGTAGATGGTGCTCACATCCGAACTCTGCTCTTAACATTTTTCTTTAGATATCAGGTACAGTAATTGTCAATATGATTATTTATTGTCAGGGACAACGTGTAAAATTCAAAAGAAACTTGAAATGCATAATGTAATGGAATGAAAACCAATTTGATGTTGGTTCTTGATTACAGAAAGCATTGTTTGATGAAGGTTGCATTTACATTGGAGTTCCACCTCTTTACAAGGTTCGCTTTTCGCCTAGATGGGTCATAGATGCAGAATAATGCTTAGTTTAACTACTTTTGTGGTTATTTTCTTTGCCTCATTCTTTTTTCTGGAGATTGCCAGGTTGAAAGGGGGAAGCAAGCTCATTATTGCTACGATGACAAGGAACTAAAAAAGCTTCAAAGTTCCTTCCCTTCAAATGCGTCATATAATATTCAGAGGTTCAAAGGTATTCATATTAGTGTTGGTTCCACCCATGGATGCCTTCATTCGATCTGTTGCACTTGCCACTCTTCCTGATATCTTACGCACACGGCACAACATTTTCTGAATTCTTTCGAACCTTGAATTATGACTTATGCTATGTGTGAGTGAGAGTACTTTTTTTTTTTTATAGGAAATAATACATTTTCATTGATGATTGAAAAAGTACATCCTATCGATACATATTATACAAAACTATGCCATTGAGATATAAGAGTGGATATGTCATAGTTACAAAAAGGATTGTAATCCTTGTTGGTGTGCTTATCATCAAAAAGTCTGTTCCTTTCCCTCCAAATACTCCAAAAGGTTGCATAGATAACATTAAGCCAAAGGTTTTCAATAAGATCTGGGATTCTTCTGGGTAGAGGCGTGGACCATTTGAAAGCAGCAAATATATGAGCCCAAATTCTGGATGATATGCCACAGTTAATAAGCAAATGATATTGTGATTCAAGATTAGCTTGGCACATGCAGCAGATAGAGGGCTGCAGGGCAGTTTTGTGGAGCATCTTTTGGACAACATCGTTCGTATTAATGGCTCCCTTACCAAGCTCCCAAACATAAAATTTCACCATTTTTGGTTGAGGACCCTTCCATAGTCTTTTGTATAAGCCACGGTTTTGTTTGTAATCCTGTGTAGTAGACAGTAGTCTATACAAAGAGCAGGTAGAAAAATTGCTAGATTCATCATGAGGCCAAGACCATGAATCATCCACATCTGACATCTCTAGTCTCGATATTATCAATAATCGAACACAAGATTGCCCATTCATTTGCCTCCTCATCATTCAAATTTCTTCTTAAAGATAGATGCCAGTTGGTTGAGTCATGGTTCGCAACATTTGAAATTTCAATCTTTTTATTGACAACCAATTGATAGATAAGAGGAAAACGATCTTTCAAAGTAGATCCTTCCCTCCATATATCCTCCCAGAAGAGGATTTGATTCCCGCTGCCTAGCTTGTGCACCGCATTTTTAGTGATAAAATCTTCAAGTTGGATATAGTCTTCCAAGGCCCCTTGGCACCTTTAAGAGAGATCCTTCCATGCCTCTTTGATTCATAAACACCAGAATATTTATAAATAAGCACCATCCTCCATAGAGCATCCTTCTCAATACCATCTCCAATGCCATTTAGCAAGCAAGGATCTATTCTTAAGCTTAATATTCGGAACTCCCAAGCCCCCCTCATCAATTGGTGTTTTGATCGTATTCCATCGAACCAAATGGTTAAGAGAGTTTCCCTTGTTTCCTCTCCATAGATAATCCCGAAAAAGCTTCTCAATATTTCGAACAACTTTGGTTGGGGCTTTAAATAATGATAGATAATATATAGGAATATTGGCCAGAGTAGCGTTGATGAGAGTTAATCTTCCGCCTTTAGATAAATTGTTACTACTCCAAGAGCTTAATCTTTTCTCAATTTTCTCAATAATCGAGCTCCAGAAATCCACCGAATTTTGTTTGCCACAGAGAGGCAAACCAAGATACGATGCCGGCCAAGAACAAATAGAAAAACCAAAATATATAAGAAAAGTGAGTGAGAGTACTTTAGGCTTCCCCCCACCTAGAATCACCATGGTTAGGTGTAACTAAAATAAGATGCTTCTTGAAAAAGTCAAGCTCAAGCACCTTGGAGTGCTTGCATAGCACTTAGAGTACTTAGCCTAAGTACTTCACTTCAAAAGTATTTTTAAGTGTCACTTTTTATAGGAGAAACCAAACCATGAATATATAAGAAAAGTACAAACAACCCATTGAAAAATAAGAGGGGAAATGATACAAAAAAGATGAGAAAAAGTAGGGGGGGAAGGCCAATCATTGGGCCAAAACAGTGGGTTACAAACACAGGAGGACTAGAACCTATGTTCTAAATAATACCCATATAACATGGTGATCAAAGGATTCAATACACGAAGGATTTTTATAGGAACACTAGAAGGGTGTTCTTTATCCAAAACCTATAGATTGAGACAAAAATGATCACCGAAGCGAAGCCGACATTAATTAGAACCAAGTTTGGAGCTCGATCTCAGCCTTCAAGAAGAGGTTGACTTTGTGTTGTATTGAACTGATGAATAGAGATTTAGTAATTCTTGAGTCCCTTCAAAAAATTTCATGGCTGCCGCTGTCTTTTTTGTTGATGAGAAGGGCGGTGATTCATAATCCTTTCTTAGCTAGCCAAGAAACAATGAAAACAATAATGGGAAGTATGGCCGGGTCAAAGTCCATGTCATATTC
Source organism: Sicyos baderoa (assembly GCA_037832685.1). Taxonomy (NCBI): domain Eukaryota; kingdom Viridiplantae; phylum Streptophyta; class Magnoliopsida; order Cucurbitales; family Cucurbitaceae; genus Sicyos; species Sicyos baderoa. Next base: position 9,058,361 of record JBBMEF010000025.1, read on the forward strand.
CAGTTCCAAATTCACTTCCACCAAGGATGATAGGCCTCCCATTACTCATGTATATCAACGTAGGCATAAGCGTAATTGATAATCTTTTGTATTATGTTTTGGTGGGAAGGTTTTAGGCGGGAAAGTTAGTTAAAATTGTTTCCTTGTTTAGGCTTGTTAAGAGTAGTATAAAAGGGACACTAGAGTAAGGAGTTAGGCAGGACATTTTTTTGTGTATTGATTAAAGGAATCAATAAAGGAGGAGATTGTTTTGGTGTTATTACTTTTTGTTTGTGTTTTTTCGGGGCTCTACCATTTTTGGTATCAGAGCACATAGTTCTTCATGGCAACAAGTATGGATGCAATAGTGGGATTATTAGAGAGCAAAGTCGATTTGATTCAAGAAGCAATCGAAAGAGAAGCAGACACGAATCGAAAGATGATTAGCACGGAAATCAAGATGGCATTGGCTGATCAATTGGTTGAAGTTAGAGCAGCGACGACGGAACAAATTTCTGAGGCTCTGACATCGGGAATTCAAGATATTATCAACAAGGTGCAACAAAACGAAGAAGAAAGGGCCGCAATTTCGATCGAAAACCTCAAGAATCCAAGCCCAATTAGCGCGATTCAAGGTGAGGAGAAGAAAGAGAATAATCTGGAAAAAGCTCTAGCCCCGGTCTTCGATCTAAGGTTGAGGAAATTAGAAGTGCCGGTCTTCAATGGCACGAACCCGCACGATTGGCTGCAACAAGTCGAAAGATATTTTTCGATAAATCGATTGGCTGAATCGGAGAAACTTGAAGGTGCGATACTCTGTTTAGAAGGAGTCGCTTTAAAATGGTACAATTGGGCCGATAGACGAAGTCTGATAGCAAGCTGGATGATTAGCTATGTCTTGATGGTCCAATAACTATGAATACAACAACGGCTAGGGTTGAAAGAGTTTCAAGGCTCTGATACCATGAAGCTATGTACGAGAACAATTTGTATTATTTCTTAATTATTCAAGTGAAGTAACATAAATATTTATACAAGAGAGTTATAAACTAACATCTCCAATAATAGAATGTAAACTAACCTCCCTAATATTAGCATGTAGACTAACTTAATAGAGAAATAGAATGAGAAATAAAAGGAATTGACTCTAACTAGCTTGACTTTCTACAAAAATGATTAAGATCCTTGATAAGAATCAAATATATACTATAATATAAAGATAATAAAGATACTAGATAACCCAAATGTTCGAGGTACTTAGACCCTCCCAAAGATTGATCACTCTCAAGCCCTAGATACTCACTATCTCAATACTTCTCAATATATCCTTACCTCCCTACTCTCTCTTATTTATAGTCTAATATTCTTATCCTACTCCTAATAGTATCTATCATTCCTTTTCCTACTCCTAATAGGATTGACCATTTCTTGTCCTATTCCTAAATGAGCCTTATCAATCCTTAATAGCTCTCCATGAAGGAGGCGCCTTCCTCAACATTTTGTCTTAGGTATTAACATCTTTGTGGATTACTTAACAAGCAAAAAACTTGACCTTTAAAATTTTCACCTTCCACGAGGCAAAGATATAGCCCCCACAAGAGAGGGAGGATTAACAAGACCAGAAAAACAAAACTACAAGAAAGACCATTGTTCAGACAAAGACTCCAATAGTGGACATCCATTCTCTCAGAAAAACAACAAAACTCACCCAACCAACAAAGAAAGTTTAACAACCTTATCCAACATTTCCCTATCGTACGAAATACGTTGGAAGTCCAATAAAGGGAAAGGATTTGGCTGGGATGAGACATAATGTCGACCACCACATGATTTTCCATCATGGATAAATGGTAAAGGGGAAATTGTATACAAGAGGGACCAGTGTTTTAAAAGTCGCGCCCAGGCGCGCTCAGGCGCAAGTCGACACCGGAGCGCCTCGCCTTGGTTAGGCGAGGCGAGGATCAAAAGGCGCGCGCCTAGTCGCGCC
>JBBMEF010000025.1:9060426-9070691 GCA_037832685.1 Sicyos baderoa
CCTTTTGGTGCGCCTTGCGCCTCAGGCTCCAAAGGGCCATTGCGCCTTAGTGCGCCTTGAGCTTTTTAAAACACTGAGAGGGACAAAGCTAAAGCAAATGGGATATTCTTTAACAATGTCTTTCTAAGGATTATTAGAGCTACCTTGGCTCCCACTTGAAACCCATTCATGATAAAATCACCAAGACACTTGGTTAATATTTAAGCCCCCAAGATCCATGACCTTTATAATAACCCCTCCTTGCAATAATGTCTCATTTTCCCTCTTCAATCTTCTTCCAAAAAATAATCCTCATAAGCTTCTCCAAACTCTTACACACCTGACACCCATACATGAATCATAAAAAGAGAAAAGGATAAAGATAGATTGAGAAAAAAAACCTAATCTTCCAATATGAAAGCCTCTTCTGCAACTTACCATTGGAGGGTCCCAAAAAACGACCAAACTTCACTCCACATCGTAGTTGCTTACTTAACTTATCTCGATCACAATTCAACAAGGGTCTACATGGTCTGAGTTGGGTAGGGTTGAAGGAATTTTTGGACCAACCCAAATTTTCGGGTTGGTCAATCCATCAACCCGTCCAACCCTATTAATTAGAGCAACCCAGCCCGACCATATCCATATCTTTTTGGGTTGGGTTCTCGGGTTGTATTACTCTTCTTTCTTCCTCACTAAAACTTTATTAATATTTTGTAAGCATTTAAAAAAAGTAAAGAAAAAATGCATGAAACTATACTTAAACCTAAGTCGCCAAATTTATTTATATTATTAATTTTAGTGTGCATAACTCAATTGGCCAACCACAAGATCATGAGGTTGAGTTCCTCTAATCCCTCATTCTACTCAAATAAAAAAAATATAATATTATTTTTACTACAAGTTGGGTTGAATGAGCAAAAAATTACCCTACCCGAGAACCGATCCAACCCAATCAAAATTGCAAAATTATAACCCAACCCTTACTACAGGTAGTTCAGGTTGTCGGCTTTTTTGTATGCCTCTACAATTCAACCCCAACAATTGGCACATGCCTCTATTTATCTTCAATCCATAAATGGTCTTGAAGAAAGTTATCTTTATCTAACACAACTCCAAATCCATGATCTCCACTTATAACCAAATTCCTTCTTAGTTAAAACGTTGTCTAAGAAATTCCAATCCACCGTGTTCTAAGCCTTCTCGAAGACATTCTTAAAAATTAACCCTTCCTGATTGTGAGATATATAATTCTCGTATAAATCATTAGCAATTAAGACTTGATCTAGTCTAAAGATTTTTATATCGGCAATATTGAAAACTTACAATTATGACTGCACTGACATAGAAATTCATGTTTTGCTGTGTCCTATAGTATTTCGTATCAGGACACGATGATACGTCAATTTCTAAATAACTAGGACTCGGTTACGTTTAGGATAAGCCAATTTTTTTTAAAAAAATTATTAAAGTATAAAACGTGTGTTTACTTCTGATTTTTTTTTCAAAATGTGGGTTTTATTTTTGTCAAAACATTTATAAAACTCCAGACCATAAACATAAAAAAATACCCTGCCGTATCCCCACTATGTGGAACAAAAAATATATACGGATACTTATTTTGGCGTGTCTAGGTGTATCCGTGTCCTACACGGATTATTGACCTATTTTGAAGTGTTCTGCTGTATGGTATTTTTTATTTTTTATTTTAGTTTTTCCCCTAATATTGTTTGCCTATTTAGTTGGCTTCGCCCCTGCTCTATTCCTCTTCTTCCCCTACTCTTTCAGTTTGTTTCCTATTTGAAAAAAAAGCAATGGAAGCATCCTGACAATTTATTTGTCACCGTATAAAATTGGACTGCCTTTTTTTGTGCTTGCACATTTGTGATGGAAGTTCTATTTTTCTATAATATCATAATGATGTTAATAATGAGTTTGTATACCCCACAGAAGTTTGCATGTATATGCTTCTAAATGTATATTTGAAAGTCACGGATATTAAAAAAGATGTATATTTGGGAGTACGCAAAATATTATTTTGTGATAAGAAACCACTTTACGATTAATATTCTTCCTCTTTAGGTTTGGGAGAGATGATGGCTACACAATTATGGGATACAACTATGGACCCGGATCAAAGAATGCTGAAGCAGTTGGCAGTTGAGGATGCAGCAGAAGCAAATGTCGTATTTTCATCTCTTATGGGTGCCCGAGTAAGTAGCACATGCATGTTCAATATGTACGCTTGGTTACTCGAAATCAAGTCTAGGAGATCCAATTCTGCAGTAGGCACCATTGAATCAACTTGGTTTTTTTTTTCATACGTTAAAAGTTACTAAGTTGACACATAAATGCAGTCAATTAATACCAACCAATTTATCAGAACCAAACATGATGCTCTTGCTCTCTAAAAAAGCAATTTTTTTAAAAATTTTATTTTATCTTCAAAATCAGTGCTTAAATATTTTCATGTTGTAGTCACTATATTTATATGGTTTTTTTTTCAGGTGGATTTCCGAAAGGAACTCATTCAGAAATATGCAAATATGATTAATCTAGATCATCTAGATATTTAAGAATAGGATATTAGCTTCTAATCCAACAAGGGTAGGAATAGTATAGGATGGTACAGTTTGGAACTTATTTTTGTAGCCATCTGCTGGAAAGTTATAAATGAATTGGCTGAAATATCCTTTCTTCATTGGCATTCATCGTGATTTTATATTCTCATCGATGGCGTTCGAGTAAGATGGTCCGTCCATGCCATGAGAGTGCTGCGCTCATTGGTGTTAAAGGAAGGGGAGAAACTTAGGGTGGTGTAGTTGCGGGATGCCATTTGATTATATGAACGTTGTGGTGTAAGTTTTGGATGTGTACTCAGCTTCATTCTTTCTCTTTGCTTTTTGCCCCACACTGATGTATAATGTTACACATGAATTATACATTATTTATTCTAAAATCTTAGACATTGTGACATTATATAATGATGAATGGAGATATCAAGTTCTTAGACTACCCCTAAATGTCATATTGCCTAATATGTTTAGCCAAAAACTTTATGAAAATGTTAACCAGCTTGCAACTACTTCAGCTCCCACTCTTGAATGTTCTATTTAGTTGATTGTGTGTTATTTATAGATGTTTTCATGTAAATCATAGCATGATCCTTGTGGTTTGTAGATTGTTAATAGTAAACTCTAAGGTTCATTTTGTTGGTTAGGGATTATTGGTGCAATCAAAATCAAAATCAAAATAAAACTATAGGTGCAATGAAACATTGAAAATCTATAGACAGTTTTCAAAAACCTTCACTATTGAACTTGATTACAAGCTTTATGTTAATTAGGCCTTTTTTGTTGTTGTTGGAAATTGCTTGTTAATGAAGGTTATGATTGTCACAAAATGCTATGATTAACATGAAAACATCCTCAAAGATTGGATTTTATGACATATTATTGTAATGGTATTTATCGACAACCTATATAAAAGGTGCTAAGAGTCTTATGGAGAGGCTAATTCTTTTTTCTCAACAACACAAAGGATTAAATTGAATCTTTAATTTTGAGTTTGTACTATAAAATGTCATTGACTCATGCTTATTTTAATTTGAGATATTAAATTTTTATTTAAAATTTAAAATTTTATTCGAAATATATAAAAAAAAAAAGGAATTTGCGCTGTATAGCAAATTTCCTACTCTGCATTAAAATTATAGCAACTTTTTAAAAATATTGCAAATATAGCAACTTTTTTTGATAGACTCTATCAAACACTATTGATGGAGTCTATTAGACACTAGTGATGGAGTCTATCAAAACACTATTGATGGAGTACACATTGATGGAGTACACATTGATGGAGTCTATCAATAGTGTCTAATAGACTCCATCAATAGTGTTTGATAGAGTCTATAAAAAAAAGTTGCTATATTTGCAAATATTTTCAAAAACTTGCTATTTACTCAATTTTTTTGCCTTATTGTAATATACATGCAAATTCCCAAAAAAAAATATTGGAAAATAAATTTAATTCAATTTAAAACATGGAATATTCCTAAAAAAAAGAATAAAGTGGTGTACCTTCAAAAAAAATAAAAAAATAAAATTAAGTGTTAGTATGTTTGAAATGAAAATTGGGCAAAAGGGAATATCCATGAAGAGTATACGAATCTAAGTTGAGGCGATTGAAGCTGAGTATACGAATCTATTTTCCACCATGAGACCACAATCATTCATCATCCAAAGAGTAAGTTTCAATCATCTCTTTCATTTACAATGAAGCATGCACCAAAGGTGTTTGATGTATTTCCCCTATGTTTTTTCATTTTTGTTTCGTGTATTCTGTGCGCTATTTGTGCATTTTTGGCTTCACGGAAGAGCTTATTATTGTCTGATGATGGTAGCTTTAGTACCTCTAAACTCACTTACAAAATGGTTTGGGAGGAGAAAATAACGTTACATGTACCTTGACTTTTGTTACGGAATACGGGCTATACTACATTTGTTTGTCAAGATAACTTGTAGGAAATTAATTTGGCACGAAATGTTTTGAATTACTGTTTTTGTGAATGCTCAAGAAGAATGTAATAGAAGTTTGTAAGATTTCTGTATTACTACTGATACTGATATGATTTTGCAGCATAGCCTAATAGGGAACCACCCAGTTATTTTTAGTTAACTCTTTATATCTATGAGCTTTCATGAGTAACAGTTAATAAATTTATCCAAACTTTGATTAAAGTAAAGATACGAGTTTGATGGTTCAACCATCTAGATCCTGCCCTCAGTGTCTTTATTTTTATATACCAAAACATCAAAAACAATGAAGAACCGAGGTCAGAAATGTAATCTAGATTCAAATCCAATGAATATTTACAACCCTCAGTTTTAAGGGCCACTTTCTTGGAGAATGTTAAATGTTTTCAGGTTTCTAATGAAGGTTTCTCCAACAGTGGAGCCAACCTTGATGAAGACGGCCGGATAGCCAACTGGAGCGTCTACCTTAATTTCACAGCCTGGTTTATCATATACCTCCCCCGTCCATATATGTTTCCATGAAGAACTTTCTCCCAAAGGAAAGTAGGCTTTGACATTATTCCTGCCTTTGTCAAGGACAGGCACAACAAGGATCTCAGAACCAACTAAAAACTGCTGGTAACCCAATGTAAGCACGTGCTCGTCTTCTGGGTAGTGAACAAATAGGTGGCGGCATACGGGCAGGCCCCTTTGAGCAGCTTCCTGTATTGTTTCGTGAACCAGACCAGAGAAGAGAAAGGTCATAAGATATGCGTGGAATTTTAAAATACAGAAGTTCGCAGATGTAAAAGCTTGCATATTTACCTTCACAAGTTGGATTCTGTAGAACTTCCAAGCACTGTAGACCTTGGCAAAGCGAGCAAAATGCGACAATGTCCGGTTGTTTGAGTAGAATTGGCTGTTGCAGGATGGTTTGTTTCCCTGCATGCAACAGACAGTTATAAGCAGTGACAATAACAAAGCCAAGTATGTCGAAACTTGGTAGAATAATACTCCAACGCAAGTTTTATATGGTTTAGAAGCATATATAATCATTGAGTCTGTTAAAAATGAGGCTTTCATTTTGATGCAAACCATAACTGATTTGTATATAAAGCTCGATGCAGGCTGTAAGCTGATAGGATTGGGCCTTAAGAAGTATTATGAATATAGTAGGGGCATATATGCAATTAGTTAGATAGTTAGTTAGTCCCTTGGCCTATATAAGATGTACTCTTTTCTTCAATCAATACAACTTGAATATTCTTTTGACTAAAGTCATTGAGGGAGGGGAGCTTGATAGAGCTAGAATCTATCATAAGCTTCCATTTGTTTGGGGAATTTTAGTGAAGATAACCTGAAATTATCTGTATGGCTAAGAAAGAAAGACAATGCAATCTTGTGTCTTGACATATTATTTTTTCAGGTTTGGTTCTTGACAGAGAAAACAAACAGTTGGCTTTCAACTTACTTCATGCGTTCGGAAAACAGTTGTAAAGGCATTTAACTCCATCCATCGCAGAAGCAATTCCTCACTTCTTTGGTATCTGATGAACGGTAAATCAACTGCGCAGTACCCTCCGATATCACTGTGGTTAAAAGCATAGCCTGAAAGTCCACTGCTCAAAAGGCCAGTGACAGCACTCTTTATCCCATCATTGGTTTGCCAACTTACCATTTGGTCTCCTTCCCAAAATAGCATACCCCATTTGGGACTGTTTCTGAAACCAGCTCTCATGAAGAAGACTAAGGCCTCTTGTGGGTCTTCTTTCTCCTTCCCAACAACTTTACTTTTCCATTCATCTGCAAATTCTCTGTTTATCTGCGCCCATATTTCTGGATATCTGTTGTGGGCAATAATAGGATCTTCACCTGAAATTATGAGTTTAATTCTGTAACTTGTAAGTGATATCATACAGGTGGGGATAGATCAGAAACTATTTTGAGTTTACAATTTTAGAGGGTCTTATCCATTGATGGAGATGGCAATGAATATCAAGAAAAGCAACCTAGAAAGTTCTCTCTTTATTATAAGATAATTTACTATAACTGGGTCTTATCCAAAAATCTACTATGATCAATGTCATTTTACAATAGGAAATTAGGAATTAGGATAACCTGAATAGAGAGTTGCATCCACAGGCAAACCTTCGCCAAAATCAGCCATCCATCCTCTCACCCCATCATCCACCATTTCTTGGAGAATTTCCTTGAACCAACTGGAAGTATTTGGGTGTGTCAGATCCAACATTCCCACATCAAAAGCAGTGTTTGGAACCATGTAGGGTTCTCCATTCTTCTTTACCAAGATCCCCAACTCCTTTGCTTCCTCATAAAGGTTTCTCCTTCTGTTCTTCTTCTCATCAGTCTGAAGTCATGTACAAATTTGAATCTGAAATCATTAGCCTGTACTATTTAATCTCCACTTTTGTGCTCATAACCACTTATTGCATGACAAGCTCTTCATCTTGCCTATCCAGGTGGAAAACAAGATTTTACAACAGAAAGGGGAAAAGAAAGAAAAGTAGAAGGTATCCATGCTTTTAACATTATGTTGAGTGTAGTATTGGTACAATATTCAGATTTGGTGATTGGAGAATAGTGTTGGTGTGGAAGAAGAAATTACCGGAGCTAGGCAGGGATTGCAATATGTCATCACTTTGATATGTTGAGCACCAAGATCTTTAATTAATTGTTTCCATCCATAGTACCTTATTGTGTCAACTTCCCAGTTCCACCACAGTTGTGATCCAATTACGGTTTCTCTCTGCCCCACCCAGTCCTACACAACTTCTTTATTTAGACAAGGAATGAATGCAAAAAAATGTCTATTTACTTTAGAAAACCTATATACTATTACAAAAGCATGCATCCTTTTTTGCTCTATTTATGGAAATGAGAAATTTGTACTACCTGCAACCAAAATGCAGATATGGGAACTTCATAAGCTTTTAGCTCGTCCCAGATTTTGCGTACGGAATCAGTGCCGCCCTGCATCCCAACCACAGCACCTGATATTATCCATTCAGGAAGCTCTGGAGGCCTCCCAATGGTCTCAGTGAAACGCTCAATAAGTTCTGAAGGCGAGTTCCCGTGCAATATGCGTCCTTGAATGTAATTGCCATGGATCTGCAATCTCCAGTTCACAGAAAATGGGAGAAGTGTAAGTTTAAAATTATTATATGAGGTCTTGCTTTATAAGTTTGTAAGCCACATCTCTTCCAATTATTTTTATTTTTATTTCTACATGCTCTATCTTTACTTTCTGGGCATTGTTATGTGTTTCTGTTTTGCATGCAATTTTATCCTAGAGATCAAGAGTTTGAATTTCCCAATCCCATCAGCTAACAAATGATGTCTATTCCAATTCCAAATCCCCGAATTTCAAACAAGGCCTTTATGGCTTTTTAGGTTGGTGAAAGGCAGTAAAGAGAAGAGCTATAGTTACTGAAAGAGGGTACCTGAATCTGTACTATATCATTCTTTGACAGATCAAATACAGAGTAGTCATATCCTTCAAGGTACAGAGACCTCATTTTTGATGTCATATAAAATGGAGAAGGAGCATATGTAGTACTCCAATCACCTCCAGCCCTGAAGTGAGGGAAATTTCCATAGGATATGATTTTAACCTTAATTTTAAGATTAAGAAATGAGTAAGTGAACTGTTTGTTCAAATTACCTGTAACTAATGAGATTAGCTGCAAATGTGATAGGCTGATCTCCTCTACCAATACCCTGTTCTTGAACAAAGATTGGCACTCTTTTTCCCTTGAAATCCATATGAGAGAATTGCTCTCCAAAACCAAAGAATCTTTCATTTTCTTCAGTTGAATAAGTCAAGCAGACCCTGTTGAATTCTTCAAATCTCTCAGCTGTTTTCAAAACTTCAGTTTCATCTTCTGATGAAGAAACTCCAACACACCCTTTCAGTTTTGACAAAGACCAATACCATTCAACTTTCGGTTTCTTAAGCCAATGCACTCGAAACTTACGGCTGTAGAATCCCCCTCTTGAATGAGCCATTTGGCCATGTTCATAGCTGGGTTTCCCAAGCATGACTTGAAACCCAATTTGGCTGCTGTTTTTCTGTTCAAACAACACCCAATACCTTGCAGAAGCAGCAGAAACTTTTGGATAGTCTCTTACATCTCCATTGAAGCCAGTTTCTTGAAGCCCATTCTTCTTCTTCTTCTTCTTATTTCTCACCATCTTCTTCCTGGCATTAAATATTCTACCATTTATGAGCAACATAGGAAACTGGGCATGTTTCTGGTCGAATCCCGAATACCCAGATGGAAAATGATGGTCCTTAACCTCCAACTCATGATCACAGCCATTGATCTCCTTAATATCATCAATTGTCTGATGATTACAAACCAAATGAAGAGCCCCATCTTTGACAGCAAAGGAGCCCCGGCTTTCTTCCACCTCAGTTTCCACCATTGATGCAGATACAAAAGCTTGACCTGGAATTGTTGACCAGATTGATCTGGTGGGCTGAGAAAGATGATAAATTGAGAGGGACCCACCATTTTGGGAGCTCCATAGAAGCTGGAAATGGTGTCCAATTGAGAAGAGTTTGTGGGGAGGAAGTGCTTGAAAGTTTGGAGAAAGGAGGCCCTGCAACAAAGGACATGAAGTTGGAGCTGAAGGGAAAGGATTGTTGAGGTGTATGTGATGTTTTTTGATGACTTTGAGGTTTGTCATGGTTGTGTTTGTGAGAAGAAAACCATTGATGTTTGATGGAAGTGTTCATATAGACATCGGAACAAGGCGTTTCAAGTTTTACGAGAAAGAGAAGTCGTTGCTTGATGCTTCCATTTGGGATCGCCGGTTCATTTAGGACACCTCTTTATTGCTTGCGGATTCAGCACATGGTAAAGTTTTGATATGACTATAATATACACTAAATTGTCTCTTTAAAAAAAAAAATATTTATATTTATATTTTTATTATTTAAAATATCATTTTTGACCATATAATTAGAAGTTTATTCTATTTTTATAAGATTTCTAGATAGATTATCTTTGTTATTTAAAAAAAAAAGTTTACTCTATACCAGATTTTTTTTTTTTTTTTTTTTTTTTTTTTTTTTTTATTTCATAGGTTGGCATTATGTCTTTTCTTATATTAAAGTTATTATAATTATTGAACCAATTTGGAATAAAATTTACTTTTGAATTATTAAAGTTTTATTAAAATTAGACATGTGCTAAAACTAAAATTAAACTAACTCTGCCAATTTAACTTTCTTTAATGTATCAAATATTCTCAAATAGATATAAGATAGAATGCATATTACATATTAGGTATGCCACTCGAAGATGTCAGCGAAAATAAAGAAAATAAGGAATTTTTACCAACTTAAAAAAAAAACTCTCATTTTTAATGAAATCGGACGTGTGATGTTGGTGTTGAACTGATTTACAACCATACAATGAAACCACTACGACACTGACTCTTTTGGTTTTAACCATTCATTTTTAATCATTCATTTATAACTACTCAATCATTTGTAATTACTCATTTTTAATCATTCATTTCAAATCAATCAAAATAACTCATTTTTAATCATTCATTTTTAATCATTACTTTTTTAATTACTCAAAATAGTTATTCATTTTTCTACAACTCTCAATTTTTTTTTTTTTTTTTTTTTTTGAAGACAAAACACCGCATATATTAGTTATCAAAAGAAACTAACGAAGGAGGAACATCTTCCATCCACATTAAAAAATCAGAAGAACGTTCTGCCAGTTTAGCCAAAGA
>JBBMEF010000025.1:9075948-9099104 GCA_037832685.1 Sicyos baderoa
GTTGATATAAGCCTGCAACAGAGCTTGATACTGGCGAGGCCGAGTCACATACCCTGCCTCTCTCATCATGAGGAACAAAATCTAAAACTGTTGTCTTGCTAAATAATACACTTACCTGATCCAACTGTGTTGACAAAGCTCTGTTAACATTTATATTGTCTGCTTTCATTCGATCCCTCATGCCGTAAGCTGGCGCCTTGGCGTTGATATAAGCCTGCAACAGAGCTTGATACTGGCGAGGCCGAGTCACATACCCTGCCTCTCTCATCATGAGGAACATTTTCTCTGCATTATGAACATCTCCCCTTTCTGCAAATTGATCTAATATGGTCATGAAAGTGCCCTGCATCGGCTTCATCGATTTCTGCTGGATCGCCTTCTGCAAGACGGACTCGGCCTTCTTCACGTCTCCTGCTTCCACGTAAAGCTTCACAATTGCATCCCAAGTTAAAGGGCCAATGGTACAACCATTGTCGGCCATGCGCTTCACGAGATCCTTGCCCTTGTTCAGCATTTTATGGTCGGCGTAGACCTTTAGCATCATGTGGTATTGCCTCGCCGACAGCTTCTTCCACATTTTTAACATCTGATCAAATACTGCTTCGGCTTGTTCAACGTTGTTCAGCCTTCCCCAAGCATCAATGGCAGACATGCATTCTTCGTTTCGAGGATTTGACTTGCAGACGTTCCAAATCCGCTCGACTCCATCGGCCATTTGCAGTATGCCGTAGAGAGGGAGTAGAAAACTGCAAACCCAACGCTTGTTGTTCAGGTTGCTTCCCTCTATCTCCTTGAGAACTTCCACAGCTCTCTCTTTAAGCCCATTAGAAGCATAGTGTTTAACCATGATGGCTCGCGTGTAGATGTCTGGTTCAATGCCATCAGCCTTCATTGTCTCAATGATTTGGTCCATTCCTTCTATGTCGTGGGATTGACCTTTAGCATCAATTAGAGTCTTGTAAGTGCAGAGAGAAAGCTTGACGTTTTCTTTCTCCATTACCAACAAGATGTCGGGGATTTTCTTCGTGTAGTTGTGGTGTCGCTTGTAAAGAAGAAGCAACTGGTTGCAGGAAAATGCAGTAACTGGAAACCCGAGATCCATCATTTGATTGAATATTTCCTCTGCTTTTTTGACATTGTTGGCAACAACACAATTTGCTAATAGTGTTTTGTAGACTATTTCACCTCTGAAAGATTTTGGGATTTTCTCAATGTAGTGTTCAGCCTTTTGTAAGCCACGTACCTTTGCTATCAAGTCAATGCGAGAAGCATAATCTCTCTCGATAAAGTCGAGATGCTTATTTGCTTCCAGCCACTCTGATAACTGCAAAACCAAGCATGGAGAGCATAATTCTCATTCTCAACAAGAAAATTATACATAAATAAATATACTATAATGTAAAATAATTGCAAAGATGGCATTCACAATCACAAGCTTTAGAATTGCATGCTATTTACTCCCACTTTAATAGGATATACTCAACCAAAGCCAAAGGAAGCTGACTTTTCATGTGTAAGGGTAGGCCTATGGTGTTCTACCTGACTTAAACCACAAGGCAAACAAAGCAAGTTTCTAAATGGTTAGATACGACTAAACTAAAATTGATGAACAATCACCTGCAATGCCCTTTCATAAAGTCCACGCTTACGGAGATTAAGCATGGTTACCGATATCTCAGATCTATCTAAAACTTTTCCATCTCTCACCCATTTATCAAGAACATTATGTATAGACGAGCCTGGGTTACTCAATATGGCCTGATACAGTTCCGAGGTACCTCTTCTATTTATTGTTTTCTTTTCATCCCGATCATCCATACCTGCTGATAAATCCATATTATTTCGACAGGGCCCCGCCAAATCACGATCATCATCTTCAATAACTTCTGGATCAGCAATGAGCGTATCATCGTCCTCTAAATCTGCAGTTTGAATTGACTTTACTTTTTCGGTTGAGTCAAGTTCAGAAAACCCATCTTCAAATTCATCCTCCTCCTCACTACTTTTCGTACCAGCCTGTGACGAAAGCCAGCACCGATCTAAACCATGTCTTGAAGGCCCATGAGTCGCATTGTGAACCCAATTTGAAATTATGCAACTATCAGATGAGACATGAGACGTAGCTATGCCACGTTTTACAACGGCGCAAGTTGTCAATTCATCTAATCTAAGGCAAGTATATGAAGCTCCAATTCCTAGTATTTGGTTCCTGGAAACAATTACAAAAGTGAACAACCAAATCAGACGATCTCTAAAAATGAGATATGACCACAACTACATACCACTTATTTTTTAGATACACTTTTACTATTACATACAGCTGAAACAAACGATCAATTGGGAGACAAAATAAGCTAATCCTCAAAGTAATAATGCAGGTAAAGATTCAAAGTTCGTAACAACTAGGGATCATTTTCCACACAGTGCCGGAGCCTCGCAGATACCCGCCTCTAACGGGCCGTGAAATCCTTATTTAGACAAGGAATGGAAAGGTGAATGGGGAGAAGCTGTAGCTCTGTTTATATTTTATATTTATTTTATGCATATTTTTATGCATATTTTTTTTAGTACAAGTTGGGGAAAGGAGGATTACAAATACCGATTTCGAACATTTGACCGTGGAGGAGTGAAAATGGATTAACACCAAACCAGACAACCAATAGTGCCACCAACCCATTCGGTATATATATATATTTTTATGCATAAAAGTATAATATTTTCTTACCAAATTCAATATGCAGCTGAAAATTAATAGGTATTTATGATTAAAATTTAATTATTTGACATTAATAAAAAATTTAAGAGTAGATCTTGCGAGAATGGGAATTAAAAAGAGTGGTGGGATGGTAAAGCCATTCCTGTCCCTGTCGCCGTCCCGTGGACATCTCTGACAACAGCGAGCGCAAACTCGTGAAGAATTGGTATCTTGAAACATATTTAGAAATCTGGATGATGGAGGACACCAAGAAAAACGACGAAACAATAATCCTAGACATGGAAACAGTGAAGCCAAGAACGGCAACAACAATATTGTCAATTTCCTGTTTCATGATCAAAATTAAATCGGCAGAGAATAGGAGAATACCTGATGGGCGTAGAAGCTCGACGAAGAGCCCACATGGTGGCCGGAGAAGTGGCCGGAGAAGGAATTAGCTGGTGTACCGGCGGAAATGAGATCGGACCGGAGTGAGTGATTGGAGAAATGAAACCTTGTGCTCCAAAACCCTAAACCCTGAAACTCCCTTGCAAGACTTCTCATTTATTGGGCCTGGTTTGGAAAATGTGCTTTCTTATTGGAAGCCCATGCTTCATTTTAGATGATTGCGGATTTGAGGAATCAAACTTCTGACTGTGGAGTAAAAATTGATTAACATCAAACTAAATAACTAATCGCACAACCGATTTAATCGGTTTGCTATATTTGAACATCATCTTATGCACTTCAATACCTTTGCTTTCTTTGATTATTCGAGACACTTTATAATAGTTAGTGACAATAATTGGAGGTGAAAGGATTCGAATTTCATAACCGTAAATGTATATTGATACCACTAGAGCTATTGCTCTTGTTTACATGTAAGAATAACTTGTTTAATAGTTGAGTGAATGCTACAAATTCATATAAAATGAAAATTATAACATTGATTTATATGATTACTTTTTTTAATTTAGTTGATATGATTTCATAAATTACAACTTAATTCGTTATCAAATAAGTTATTGTTTGGTTGTAAACTAGTTAAACAGGAACGTAATATAAGATTACATTATTTGGTTATAAAACAGTTTTATTATGGCGTCACAAGTTCGTTCGGTATTAGTCACCTCTCGTGAGATGTATAATTTTAAAATTAAATTATACTTTTAAAGTTAATTTATAATTCCCATTAACTCGTGAATGGAATTTGATTCATCGTGTTGCGGTGAAAGATTTGAAATCTCTTCCACTCTGCAATTTCAATGGCGATTTACAAAACCCAGAACCCTAAAAAACCAAAGCCCAGATCCCCACTCCTCTTCTTCGCTGCCCTAGTCGCCATAGCAGTTCTTTTCATCTTTTCCTCTCTGATTTCCACCAATGTGGCTTCTTCTTCTTCTTTAGCATCCTCAATTTCAGTTCGCAAAATCTTCAGATTCGAGAATCGGCACGGTTTCAGTGCGAACGATAAGTTCTTGTACTGGGGCAACAGAATCGACTGCCCGGGGAAGCACTGCGAGTCTTGCGAGGGTTTGGGTCACCAGGAATCCAGCTTGAGGTGTGCCCTTGAGGAAGCCATGTTCCTCCAAAGGTAATTTTCTTGATTTTTTTATTTTTTTTTTCATTTTGGGATTTGTTGGATTTACATGATATGGTTTAGGGAAAAGTACATTTTTAGTCTCTAGGGTTGAGATTGAGATGTAGTTTCTATTTGGTTAGAATCTTTTAATCCAACACTTTTATGCATGACATTTAAAAAAATGCTCAATTTTAGTTAGCAAATTGTAGTGCTTTTAAATTTCAATATATCGATTAAGTGCTTATTTTGATATTGACTTAATAAACTTTAAAAGTATAAAAGCAAAAGACACACGAGAGCTAAAATTGAGTAGTATTGAAATGCCAATAGTAAAAATGTTTGATTTTAAAATATAGGGACCAAATAGATATTGCACTCCAAATCTAAGGACTAAAAAGTGTATTTTCCCTAAGGTTTATGTATGAAAGAGATTTTTCTTTTCCTTTTTGATATTTGTGAGTATCTAGACCAGTTTATGTGCATTTTGACTACTCTCACATAGCACCTGAACTTGCAACATTTGGTTGTCAAGGAAAGCCGTAAAAAAATAATTCTTAGCACTTAGGTAGGTGACTACCGTGAATTGAACTCTATATGAAAGGGACTTGGATTAGGCTTAGTAATAACTCATCAACATTGTTGTGGTTCTAAAACTAAATGGAGAATTCTCATATTTTGAAACTCAAGAGGTTTGATCTATAGACTATGTTATTGCTAGGAAGTGCTATTTAGTGTTGTCTAACTTTCTCTTTTGTAATGTTTGGATTGATCCTGTGTCATTTTGTTCAGCATAATTTATTGGTAAAGTGCTTTTGCATAACCTACTTAGGCAATTTACTTCTCTTTCTTGTTGGTGCAGAACATTTGTAATGCCCTCTAGAATGTGTATCAACCCTATACATAATAAGAAAGGGATTCTTCATCACTCCAACAATTCAAGCTTAGAGGAAAGGTGTTTCTTCCCTCCTTTTTTTCTCCATTAATGTTTTTGCTAATAAATATTATACCTATTAGATTTTGTGTTTTTTGATAATGTATTGAATTGGATCTCTTTCTGCTTCAAGCTTGTGTTATCGCCTAAAAGAATTCAACTGTTCTTTCATATATTTGTGATACTTTTCTAGAAAAAAGAACACAGAACCTGAATTTTGTTTATCTGCATTGCAGTTGGGATGCAAACTCCTGTGCTATGGACTTTTTATACGATATGGACCTTATATCTGACTCCATACCAGTGATTTTAGATAATTCGAAACAATGGTATCAAGTGCTGTCAACTGGTATGAAATTGGGAGCTAGAGCAGTTGCCCATGTTCAGCAAGTTAGTCGTGTTGAACTTAGAGACAACAGTCGTTACTCCGATGTTTTGCTTATAAATCGAACTGCCAGCCCACTTTCATGGTAAATCTAACTTGGGAAATAAGATTCTTTTTTCTTCTTATATGTGTGTGTTTAGATAGATCCGTGCATCATTGTGTAGTAAATCGGTAGAAGCTCAAAAATAGGCTTGTCTTTTTAATGTTTTGTTATTATGCATTCCTTTGCAACTTGGTATGACAGATATTTTGTTTTGAGATCCGAAGTTATGAATTATTTGGGTGTTAATATCATGATTACTCTTTAGGTTTATGGAATGCAAGGATAGGAACAACCGCAGTGCCATATTGTTGCCTTATAAATTTCTTCCTTCAATGGCAGCAGAAAACTTGAGGGATGCAGCTGAGAAGGTATATTTTAAAATTATATGAGGTTCTTTTGTCATCCATTGCATTGCATACTCAAATATTTTTTGAATCATTTCTGCATTTTCATGTTGGCGTTTTATAGTTGCAGTACATGCTCAACTTCAGTGTTATATAAGATTAGGAATCATCATCATGGAGTGACCTAATAGTCAAGAGTGTCATAAATAGCTCAGAGGTGATGGGTTCAATCTATGGTGATGACTCATTTAGGATTTAATTTCCTACGGGTTTTCTTGATATCCAAGTATTGTAAGGCGATATTGTTAGGAATGGCCCTTAGGGGAAATAGGAAATAATAGAGGGGTATATGGGCAAATACTTGGGGAGCAAGTTAGAAACATATGGTTATAAATAGGAGAGAGTTAGTAATATTGGGTATGCATATTTTGAGTGATTACACTTTGGGCTCTTAAAAGATGATTCTCTAGGAGAAAGGGAGGTTTCAAGTCCTATTCAAACTTGGGTTATCTTGTATACCTATTCCTATATTTCAATATATTGTCCGGGTTCTAGCTCGGTTCTTATCAGATATGTCCCGTGAGAATAATCGAGGTGCGTGTAAGCTGACCCAGATAGTCATGGATACAAAAAAAAGGTATTATATAGATTAGGATTTGATCGCATAATACGATGGTGTTTAAAGAATAGTATAGCAGGTAGGATGTAATGGTGAAAGACAAAACAATAAGAAAGAAAGGGGATGAAAACACAGCCTTGTCGAGTTCAGTGATTTGTTTTCATAAGCAAGTCATTGTACTTGGATGGGTTTGTAGGAAAAAATTGAAGTACCTGAAACTTTACTTCTTGGCAGCATTGCATATACTTTATAAAGGCAAGTTCTTCAACTTGCATACCTTCGACCAAGAGATCAGAGAAATTTAAAAAGAGTAATTAGCTATGATGGGTGGGGTTGGTAGTTATTTGGCTTGAGTAGGGTAGAGGATAAATTTGTTTCCAGTTCTCTGTTTCTCTTTGGGTTACTTGTATGTTGCTATACCCAATAACTTGAGAAAAGATTTACAGGTTAATTTTTTTTCTTTTTGGAATAGTTCTATAAATAACAGTCTCCCTAAGTGTTATTCCTTGATTTTTGTGTTGATTAATTTATCTTGATGATGTGTTGATAATATGTTTCATCCATCTCTCATTTTATTGATTGTCCTGAAAAGAATATCTGATCAATAGATTAAGGAGCTACTTGGCGATTATGATGCCATCCATGTTCGTCGCGGAGATAAAATAAAGACCAGAAAGGACAGGTTTGGCGTTGATAGAAGCTTACATCCTCATCTCGACAGGGATACACGGCCTGAGTTTATGCTAAAGAGAATTGCGAAGTGGGTTCCGGCACGGCGGACTCTTTTTATTGCTTCAAATGAGAGAACTCCTGGGTTCTTTTCACCCCTCTCTACTCGGTGAGCCCTTCTTCTCACCTTCTTAGTTCTCGCTAGAGTTAGACCTTAAGTATTGGCTCCTTGCCATTTTGTAGTAAAAGGACTTGTTCAAACTATCTTCTTATGTTCCACAAGCTATAATATACATCATCAATCCGTCTAATTACGCACAATGATTTCTTCTTTGACCGAAAATAAAGAATGAAGTGTTTCGCCTGGTGCTTCGGTACGAGTCCTTGCCTTGATTCATGTACCTCGATTTTGCAGGTACAAGGTGGCGTATTCCTCAAACTATAGCCATATCCTGGATCCTGTGGTTAAGAACAATTATCAGTTGTTCATGATTGAAAGGCTCATCATGGCCGGTGCCAAGACATTCATCAGAACATTCAAAGAAGATGATACAGATCTTAGCCTCACCGATGACCCGAAGAAGAATACGAAAAATTGGCAAAAACCCGTGTACACAGTCGATGAAGAAAGAAGCTGATGTAATTTCTCTGGATCTGTATGGGAGAGATTCTTTTTGATCCATGTTAATGCCAACCAACAAAAGCCTCTCATTGCTCATTGAAAAGCTTCTTAAATGTTCAAGGAGAGGTGGGTGATTGGCCAATGTTGTAAATGTGTGGTATAAAACTATGATCCAGGTTTCTGAATTTCATTAGTTTATATATATATTCGTGAGTGTCAGATGTAAGCTAATTTATATCTGGAATATTTTTACGTGACAACTAGAAAAAATTTGAAATAAATTAATATTTAGATAGGTGTCTATCATAGATTAAAGGAAAAACTTCCTTTTTAGTCCATATCTTTTGAATGAAGTTTCATTTTGATCCCTAGGTTTTAAAATCCAACCCTTTAGTTTCTGGCATTTGAATAATATTTCATTTTGGTCCTTAAGATAATTGTTAATAACGAAATAGATTGTTGACTAGGATGATGACTAGACTAATTTTAAACTTACTACATAGATGTGGTTATATTATAATTTATTTTTGATAAAAAAAAAATACATAATAAAAATAGAAAATTTAAAACCTATATAAATAAGAAACATTAGTAAAAAAATTATTATTAAATAAAAAGAATCTAGAAATTTTTCGTCTTCAAACTTAAAAAAAATATTTTGAAACAAAAATCCTTTTCAATTCATCTAAACCTTGTTCATCTTTTATTTTCCAAACTAATAGTGGTTCTCATCTTATTCTTTGCCAAATCAATATTTTTCAGATCTCCTCAACGCTTCTCATCTTATTCTTTATCCATTGGTAAGGTTCCAAATCTCCTTAGTGCTGGAAAGGTGAAAGGTCAAACTCCAAAAGTAGTAAAGCGGGACAAAAGGAAGAATGAACCGTTTAAATGAATCAACTCAAATAAATTGTTGGGAACATGTATGGCCCATTTCGAATCCTCATTCTTCACCAGATTGTCTATGAGTTTTTTAAAACGATGAGATTAATTGTTGGAAGATTCCTAAATCTTTAAACAGACTCATAAAATCTGGGCAATCAAAGAATGAATCCAAAAATCAAAATCATAATAGGCTCGCTCGAGTAATCAATTAATTAGGAGTTTTTTTACCGTGTAAAAGATATTTATTTTGGCAACATATTAGAATTTATGTGAACCAAAAAGAAAAAAAAAAATTGGAATCTCTTGGTCTTGGTCTTGGTTTGGGAAAGAAGAACACGAAGAGTTTTGATGAATTGAAAAATGTATTGTTTCAAAATAATTTTTTTTAATTTTGAAGATGAAAAGTCTCTAAATTCTTTTTATTTAATGATAATTTTTTTACTATGTTTCTTATTAATATGAGTTTTTAATTTTCTATTTTTATTATGTATTTTTATTAAAATAAATTATAATATAACCACATCATGTAAGTTAAAAATTAGTCTAGTCATCATTTTAGTCAATATTATGTTATGTCATTAAAGGTCCGTTATCTCAAGGACCAAAATGGAGTATTATTCAAATATCATGGACTAAAGTGTTGGATTTTGAAACCTAGGGACCAAAATAAAACTTCATCCAAAAGGTAGGGACTAAAAAGGAAATTTTACCTATATTAAACTTGTTTTCTTTTAGACCTGGCCTTTTGACCACTTTCCAACTCAGAGCAAAAATGAAGAATGAAACTACAATCTTAGACTTTGAGAGAGAGGTTGTGTTACCATCTGATAGAAAACCACCATAAAATCAAACTTAATTAGGCTGAAAAAGCTAATTCAAATTACATTTTGTGAAAGCCAAGCTATTGATCAAGCATAGATTTAAACTTAGAATTGGATGATTTTCTAAATAACAATAACCATATTTTTTTGGAAGGAAATCCTTTCACATGAAAAAAAAAAACATAAAACATTAGAAAGTATGTTTGGAAGATGAACACTCTTGAAATTGTGAAAGCCTTAAATTGTTAAGCTAAATTGGTCATGTTAGGATATCCTAATGAAATAATTCATTTCTAGATACCTAACTCTTGATTTTAAATCTAATAGGTCTTGTAACTAACTATTGTTTACTTAAATAAGTCAATTGAACTAGCATATGCTAGCTGATCAAAATAAAAGCACAAGATATAAGGCTTGTTTGATGAGAGTTTTGTTTTTATTTTTTGGTTTTTGAAACTTAGCCTATAACACTTTCTCTAAAATTGTACTGGATAGTCCAATTTTACAAAATAATTATAGATCTAGGCAAATTTAAAAATGTTTAGCATCACAGTCAAATATACAATATAAATAATATTGTCATATTGTATTATGTATTAGTTATTCAGTATAAAAAGTATTACTTCATACCGTATATTTGACTATGGTTGCTAATTTTTTTCAAATTTTCTTAGTGTTGTAAATATTTTATCAATTTGGTCTATTTCTGCAAAAACCCCATCTATAAATTTGCTTATTATGATATCTATATTTTACCTATATCTTTAAAAACTAGAAGAAAAAAAAAAGTAGGTTTTAAGAACTTGTTTTGGTTTTAAGAATTTGATTAGGATTTAGATATTTTGAAATCTTTGTAGAGAATTTAAGCATAAACAAGTTTAAATTAAAAAAATTAAATAATTATCAAATATAGACCTTACATTTTCAACTTAATTATCCTTCAAATAGTTGACTTTGCTCACTTGTCATGATATAAAATCATCGCATGTTATTGAATGGGTCAGTGGTACGATTGGTTATCTGGTTTTGTGTTAATTTATTTCCACTCCACAGTCACAAGTAACATTATTCGTTATGAGTTGTTTTTTCTCGTTGTCATGCTATATATTATAAAGATAATTTTAAACTTTCTTTTTAAGTACAGATATCAAAATGAATTTTTAAAGTTTAAAAATCAAAATAAAATAAATGATATGCAATACGACCAAAATGGTATTTTAAGTCACATTGTTAAGAGTTGCCAAAAACAATTATTGTACTTCCATCTTTCATAATGCTTATATTTATAATATCAACTTTTTGAGGTAAATGAACCGGATGGATTGGGTTATTAAATTTTAGGATTATCCGTCAGTCAACCCGTCTAATCCAATATATTAACAATTCAATCTAACTTAGTCCATTTATTTTGAGTTGGATTAAGTTAAGTTATTGAGTCAATTTATTCAAATTTAAACACATCTTAATAGTGTCTACTATAGTAAATATCGTATTAATGAATATTTTCTACCAATATACTGAATATTTATCTTATTAGTACATATTTATTATCATTATGTTAATCAATTACCTATCTTCTTATTTATACCCATATTTATGTAATATCATTCTTAGTTTGAGTTGGATTAGATTGAAATTGACAAAAAAATTATCAAGGCAGGACCAATAATAAACCATCAATGTATATTTTTTTTAACAATCTACTAATGTAAGTTAAAACGTTTTAAAAAATCAAATAAACTTAATTTTTAAGAACTATATATTTTATTTTTAGAATTCCTTTGATATTTTAAAATTTTAAAACCAAAACCCAAAACCAAAATTGATTCTCAAACAGACCCGTTTTTAAAAAGTTCAAAACAAAAAAAAGAAAGAAATGATAAGAAACGAAAACCTTCATTGATAAATGATAAGTTACAATCTTATCGGAAACATGAAATATTAAAGTGGATAAATCATAGTTACAAAAAAGAAACAGGATTACTGTTAGGTTGCAATAGGTTGCAAGGCATGATGCACACATGACTTCTGTAATTCATCATTAGTGTTAATAACCCCTTTAATAAGTTCCCACTCAAAGAACTTAACTTTCTTGGGTTGAGGCCCTTTCCATAAGTTGCGGTAAAATTCCCTAATCATCTCATCTCCATTGGTAGAGGCAAGTGAATATAATTTTTCATATGTCTATATCCACAAATCATCCTCCTCGTTAAGTTCAATCTGGTCAAGGATATGACTCAAGGATGCCAATTCTTAGTTCAAAACAAAAATAAAAAACTAAAAACGAAAGGATTATTAAACCGACTTCAAAACTCACTTAATTTTGTTAATGTTCTAAGAAATGAATTATTCCCTGCCTCAAAAAACACATTTCCCAAACTAAAAAGTAGTAGGTGTAGTTCAAGGATTTAAAGCATTCACAAATATACCAAAATAACAGAAAAAAAAAAAAAAACACTTCTTCCCATTAAGCAACAAGTGAAAAATCCACAAAATTTTGCATAAATAAACTTGGTATCATCAAACCTCAATTCATTTACCTCCTCATAGAGCAAGTTCCCAAATTCAGTCCCACAACCAAAGGTCTTGAACACACTAGTCACTAAAATTCAAACTTATAGAATAGGAAAAATGATGGAAGCAACAGCCATTCTCCATCAACGCAACCTTCGGGCTTCCCTCTCGGACTCGAGTAGGGTAAGAATATCGCCTTCCCTGACTGGTCCCTTGACGTTCCTCATAATGTAACGATTCTGGTCATCAAGAAACTTGACTCTCACTTGAGTCACCTGCCCTCGCGATCCAGTTCTACCCATCACTTTCACCACCACAGCATGCTTGATCTGTGACTCCATTCCTACAAAAACACTCCTATTAAAAAACATTAAAAACCACATCTTAAGGTAACAATCAGAGTGTCTGTTATTTTTTCCTGTAATGGCCTTAGACTTGTGTTGGTGGAAAGAACTAAAATGAGAATGATTATGAAAGGAATAATTACCCATGTTCGGGCCAACAGGATCATTCACCACATAATCGCGTTCACCTATAACTACTTTTTATTCTCTAGAACTAAACAACTTTTCATTTTTCTCGTAACTACTTATCATTCTCCTAACACTCACTAATTCATCCTCCCAATTATTCTATTCACTCTAAACCCAAGTAAAGATACTCCCACATAGATAATCATTCTTATCCATAATCACTCTTACGTATCCTATTCCTCCCCCTAATTCTCATTCTTCCCTTAATCATTCTAGTAAAACTTACTCCGAATGCCCTCTTAAATTTAAGTTGTATAAATAAAAGTACTTCATCCATAACCAATTAAATAAAAAAGTACTTAAATATGTGTATATATATATAACTTTTTTAATATTCAACTTATCTAAAAATAACTCAGCTTACTCCATTTGGTTGCTAGTAAAATAGAATTTTATATTTTCTCAAGATGGCCAGCATTCAATGACCCATGACCATGAGTATTAGGTCGCCAATCTATAGTGGAAGCTTTAAGTATTTTTGACAAAATTTAGTATCCAAAAGAATTTTACGAACATGAACAATAATGCAGTTAATGAACAAGAGGGCATTCGAGATCAAAAAAATACGAGTTCAATTCATGGTAGCATAGCATTCACTTATGAATAATTAATTGTTTACTCAAGAACCAAATATACAAAGTAAGTTAGTTCGTCCATGAGGGTAGTTAAGGATTTCTTTTAATTGAACTTTTCCAAGAAATATTTATAAAAGTAACTCACAAACATAGTTCCAGGTTGATTGGGTAGAAGCCAATATACAAATTACAAACAAATAATTAAAGCTTTGTTTGATATCTATTTCGTTTTATGTTTTTTATATCTAAATTTTCATTTTTGATTTAAAAAATAAAAACAGTATATGTTTGATAACTGATTTTATTTTTGTTTTTAAAAACTCGAAACCAAAATAAAAAATTGTTTTTTTTTGTTTTCAAACAACACATTTCATTTTGATTTTTTTCAGTTTTTCACTATTTATTCAAGATTTTTTTTAACTTAAAAAAAAAAAACTTATTCTAAAAGTACATTTTTTTAGTTTTTATAATTCCTTAAATATTTAAAAAATGTTTTTAAAATTTTAAAAACAAAATATACAATTGGCTACCAAACAAACCTGTTTTTTAAAAACAGAAAACCAAAAACGAAATAACGAAATAATAATTATCAAAAGGAGCCTAAACTAACAGCAAAACACGAGCGCAACAGTACTACTAGATAGTATGTCCTGTGAACAGTCACGAATATAAAAATATAAAACGATGAACAAACTAAAAGCGTCTAGCTTCAAGAAATCAGATGTCGATAGTAGCAATTCAAATAGCTTCACAAATACTGAACTAAGTCCATCGAGTAAGAGATCCGCATTTTCAAACAAAATCATCTCCTTCATACGGAAACCAATATCAAAATCACTTTGGTTTCATGTTTCGTTACAAATTCGAAATCATCTTCCTCGTTAACAGTTCCATAGCAGAAACAAAATCATGAACGCGAAACATTTATGAAATTGAAGAAAAGAAAGAAGGAGAGAAAACCTGAGAGCTTGAAGGAAGAACACTTCGATGCAAAACAATGTGCGGCAAGGAGAAGCGATCAGCGGCGTTAGGGTTAGCTTTTATACTATTTCTTTCTCACCTTTTTTCTTTTCTTTTAATAAATAAAGTGGGCTGGGCCGAGTGGCCTGAATTCTACATACATGGTAGAAGTTATAATAAAAGGCAAACTAGGGAAATGTCACTTTTTGTAAATTAATTAGAAAAATGTGTAAAAACAGAACTAGTTTCAATTTATTTAATTAGTCATTTATGTATAAAAGACTAAAATACTCATGATTCTTTATTTTCTAATTAATTATAAATAAACATTTTTGTTTAACTAACATGAGAGAGAAACCCCCTAAATATTATCAACCGCCTAAATTGAAAAAATAAACCAAAATCTGATATTGAAAATCAAAAAATAAAATTATGAATTTTGAATTAGGTTTAAAAAAAAAAATAATAAACAAACTCCTATTTTTAAATAATAAATGAAAATGTTTCATTTAAATTCGAAAAATGCAATTATGAATTAGGTTTTTTTAAAAAAATAATTGAATTAAAAACGCTTAGCATATACCGAAGGCGTACTTCTGGCGTACAAGTGAGTACCACCGCTTAACTGTCCGAGAAACCTACTGGAAATGTAAAGGGGGGCGCGCGCGTTCGTTTTTCTCGTTGCGACAATTAATGAGCTGCCACGTATACCGTAGAGAGCCGAAGAGTCACCCTAGAAACCCTCACCTCGTCGTTCGAGCACCCCACCCAAGAAGCTAACCCCCGCCGATTCCGACCGACTTCGTCCTTCGAACTCCCGTTGTGCCTCCTTCGGACTTCCACGGTACCTCCATCGAACTTCCACCGTGCCTCCGTCGTAACTCCACAGTACCTTCAAACTTCCACCGTACCTCCATCGAACTCCCATTGTGCCTCCTTCGAACTTCCACCGTACCTCCATCGAACTTCCACCGTGCCTCTATTATCCACTGAACGTCCCCGTCATTCTTCAGTGTGTTTAGAAATTGTTTGTGCGCGCCTTCTTTGTAGAGTGATATGGAGACGATTTTCGAGTCCTCGTCTAGTGACAACTTTTCCTCGATAGAGGATATTAGGGTGGATAGGGGCGTGTTGCAAATGATATCAACCACACCCGTTGTGTAGTTTGTGTAAATATCTCCCTCGTTCCATGTGCCATTAAAAAAATGGAAATTGATGTAGTTGTCATTAAACTTTAAACTCGGGGTAGTGAGAAAATGATAGAGAGAAAAATTTGGTAAAAGACAAAAATGATAAATGAAAAGTTGAACCTAGAACCTGTAAACACAAAACAAATTAATTGTGAAAATGTAAATTAAAATGTAGGATTTTAGCTTGTCCAACTAATAAGGCTAGAAGTGTGGGATTTTAGGTTTAACAAACTTTTAATCTATTTTTTTTTTTTAATTCTTTTTTTGGCAATTAACCTACCCTCCTTAAATGAGGTTATATATTGTATTTAATTTTTAATAAGTCAAAATAAGAAAAGGGCAAACTAGGGATGATTATTTTATCTCTCTTCATTAAAGGCCAACAAAGGAGCTGACTCTTAATTATTTTCCATTTAGACAATTTCTCTAGTATTTCCATAAAAGTATTTCCCTATAATAAAAATCGAACACCGACAAAACTAAATCGAACCAAATCAATTTATTGGACTAGTTATTGGATCGAATCATTTTCTATTTGTAATATTGGATATATTGATTTTTACATAATATTGGATATATTGATTTTTATTTATAGAAAACCAAAAGTTATTGGATCGAATCAGTTTCTATTTGTAAAAATCAATAGAAACTGAACCGAACTAATATTAATTTTTTTTTCCTTTTTCTTTTTATATGTTAGTTAAGGCCCCGTTTGATAACCATTTGGTTTTTTGTTTTTTGTTTTTGAAATTTAAGCCTACTTTCGCTCAAATTTACTACAATGTCTTCCACACTTCATACAATTTATCCATTTTTCCTTAAGAATAAGAAAGTAGGAGGATACTAACCAACTTTTAAAAACAAAATTAACAAACTTTTGAAAGCTACTTTTTTTCTGTTCTTAAAAATTGGTTAGTATTCTCCTACTTTATTAATGAAAGATGAATATATAGGAAGGGTGGAAGACATTGTAGTAAATTTGTATAAGAATAAGCTTAAGTTTAAAAAACTAAAAATAAAAAAACCAAATGGTTATCAAACGAAGCCTAAACTTTTTATTAGTAAATGACTACTCATTTTTCTTTAATTAATTATAAATTATGAGAATTTTTTAAGGAAACCAACATTAAAATATGAATTGGAAGTTAAATATCAAGTAAGATAGTAAAAAAGAATGAAATAGTAGGAAACCGAATCGAATAAAAGCGAGTCAATGATTTTATCCTTTATCGGACATTGTTTGATTCCTGTTTTTGTCAAATCAATTGAATCGGATCGGTTATCGGTTTGGCCTAAAAATCAAGGAAAATTGAACCAATGGTTCTATCTTTTGTTGAATATTGGTTAAGTTTCTCTTTTTGTCAAATTGATTGGATCGATTTGACCTAAAATCGTAGAAAATCGAACTAATATCACCCCAAATACATGGCTTCGAAATAGTAGAAAATTACTAAGCTGTGTAAAGAAACTTGCCTATATTATTTTTTTGTCAACCTCAATAATCCATCAAAGTTAAAAATGAATGTGAACTCTAATTCATGTTCAAACCAAATATTTAGCTTATATATATAAAAGTTTACCAAATCTATTCACTTGTAGGTCCAAAAAAATGAAGAAAAAAAATCTATCAAAGTCTATCTCCCAACTTCTTCCATCCACACCAAATGAGTCAGTAGCGCAATGGTTTCATTGTTTGGTTGTAAAACAGTTCAACACCACCATCACAAATTCGATCATTGAAATCAATATTTGTAATCTCCTTACCCGACTTGTTTTCAAGAAAAAAAAAACTTTTTTTTAAAATAAATTATCAAACACATTCTAAATGGATTAACACCAATCATGATAATATATTGTGTCACTAACTCGATCGATAAATGTTTGTATTATATCAAATATATTTGAAAGCCAAATATAAGTATTAAACTTGCAACAAAACACTTTATTTACATCTCGTTGTATTTTTATGTTTATTTGTTCTATGTCTGAAGTACAATATTTCATTTTTATCAAAAAAAAAAAAAAGTACAATATTTCATGTTGTATTATGTCAAACACAATATAATATACCACACATCTTATAATATGGTAACTATTACTCATGAACAATAAGCAGACAAATTAAATGACATTAATAATTTAAATGTTCTCAAAATAGTTAAAACGTATCCATCACTCACAAAATAAAACGTTAGAACAAAGTCTCGACCTCCAAATAACATAAAAAGGGAAACTGGTCAAAAGGGAAAGGGGGCAGAAAAGAGAAAAAAATTTGGACCATTTCTCGATTTGTGCGTGTCATCCTTGCGCAGGGGCCATGCTAATCTTCTCTGTATCGTTCCAATTTTATCGGATGTCCCCGAAGGGACAAACTTATACTTCCACTTTGCGGTATATAAAGAATATCACATTTATGTTCCTAATCGATGTGGGATTCCTATTATAGATTCCAAATGGGCCAGCTCTTAGTAGTTGGGGCTAACAACAAAATAAATGAAAACATACTATTATTATTATTATTATTATTATTTCTTTGATATCTGTGACTGTCCGGGCCAAGCGCACCTCGACTAAAGTTACGGGGCATACCAATATTTGGATGCCAAGAAAACCCGTAGGTATTAATTTGAAATTAATTCTTAAGTAGCTGGCCACCATGAGATTTAAACTCATCACCTTATGCACCCCAAGACCCTCTATGATCAATTGGCTATCCCAGTTGAAAACATACTATTCTAGAAAACAAACTCAATGATACTCATCCATATGCTCTCTCTCCATATATAATATCATCTAATCTTAAACATGTTCAAGGTAATATTCACATAAAAGTCCATACAATGGGAACTAAACAAAAATAACTTAGCAGGCCATCTATGTCTAGTTTCATATCAGTAAGATAAAGCTAAACAAATACTAATTTCATACCATTGGGTATTTGAATTATGATATTTAGCAAGTCAAAAGATAGTAATACTAAAGAAATAAGGAAAGCTCATTGTTGATGATTCAAGATTGGCAAATTTTATTCATAGTTCAGATGAAAAGCGTTAAATTATATTAAACCATCAATCAACCCAAAAACTTAAATTGATGAGTTGGAGTTAATTTAATTATATTAATCAACACTCTTATTTACTTGTAGACTTGAAAATTTGAAAAATATCTTATAAGTGAACTTTAAATTTGAGAAAAAATAATTGAGAGTGAGGAGAGTAGCTCATTTCTCTTATAAGCATGTTGATGACTTTTCACTTTTCTAATGTGAGACAAATAGTCACAAGATGTAATATCTCCAACATGTCCTCTTAAGATATTACCATATAGGGAAGACCATAAATTAGATCAAAATTTGTGGACCGAAATGCCCGCTTTGACCTACTTTTCTTGGGTCAAGCCCGAATTTTTCAGATCAAATATCCGCTAAGCTTATATCCACTTGGAAGCTTGAGTCACATTAAGCTTGAGATTTTTAAGTATTTGGGTTGTTGGATCTAAATTTGGGAGTCACTATCCACATTAAGTTGATACCATATTGAATTATGTTTAACCATCAACCAATTAAATTTCTTAAACTGATAAATTGAAGTAAATTTAATTATATTAATTAACCAGCAAAAAGTTCTAAAAACGGAAGCTTGAGCCTTTAGGAATGTTCTCTACAACATACTTGTACCTGAGGTTGTTTTTAGAAAGTTGTGGGGTTGAGCCAGCAGCAAAGTCCCAAAGAATGTTGAGGTGTTTGTATGATCAATGGCTTATAGGCCCCTAAATACATATGTCAGGTCAGGGATTAAAAAAAAGGTCCTAGAATGGGCGAATCCTCTTCAGCATGCTGCCTTGGTCTAAGAAATGAGGAATCGTTCGATAGCCTACTTGTTAAGAAACGACATATCTACATTGGTATGATATTATTATTGTTGAATTAAAAAAAAAAAAAAAAAAAAAACACTAATCAAATCCAGTTAGTGGGTCCTTCTCTTGAGAAATGAAAGCAACATACAGGGGTAGCTTGGGAATATGAATTTGAAAATACAGGTGTATTTTGAAAAAATTTGGACCATTTCTCGATTTGTGCGTGTCATCCTTGCGCAGCGACCATGCTAATCTTCTCTGTATCGTTCCAATTTTATCGGATGTCCCCGAAGGGACGAACATATCCTTCCACTTTGCGCTATATAAAGAATATTTCATTTGTGTTCCTAAGCGATGTGGGAGAATGAGCAATACGCTTCCACATGGGAATAGAGTATTGAATAAATAAAGGCATCCCCAAATCCACATGGACTGAGCAATAAAGTTAGAAAACTACTAAAACAAAACCCTTCCAATTAAATAATAGGGAAATGATAGTAACTAGACTTGTTTTGATAAGTAATTGCAAATTTAGGCACTCAATTTTTTTTTTTTTTGTAAATTTAATTTTTCATTTAAAATTCGAAATTAATTTTTTTTTTAATACCTTTTTGCCCCCTACACGCATTTATTGCTTATTTTTTATTTTTTAATATGATTATTAATTCACTCACTCCATTAATATACATTCCTTTTCTAAATGTCAACTCTATTTATTATTTGCAAATTTATCTTTCTTCATTTATTTTGTTTCATTTTACGTTTTATGTCTCCTCCTCCATCTTCCAATCCGCCATTTTTGTTTCTTGTCTGAATTTCGTGCTCTCTTCTCTCTTCTCGGTCGCCTCCGGAATTTGTCGATCCATCGGTTTCGGCAGAACGGTATATTCTGTCTATTTCAGTTTATTTATGTTCATTTCATTTCGCTGTCCCTTATTGTTTTATCATTGTCAGAAAGTTACTCTTCGCGTTACCCGTGTATCGTCTCCCGAGATGTCTCAGATTGTTCAATATGGTATGATTGATTTCATGTTCCGTCATTTATGTACATTTTTTAACTTTATATTCCACTATGTTGCATGTCATATGTAGAAAACCACTTTTCAATCTACTTAGTCATGTCTCTATATTATCTCATGTTCCGTTTCCTTCACAGAATGACAATACTGTCTAATTTTAAATATACCATATGATTTAATATCTTGCAACCACTATACTATTTGGCTTCGACTTTGAGGTATATACAGTGTAGTATCAACATTATCGTTCTGTCTGCTCGTATGTTTATTGTTATACTTTATTAAATATGGACTTTTGAGGCTAGGAGTACTGAAAAGAATGTAGAGGAAGATGTAGCAGAGACTAGTGATGGGGACAAGCACATAAATGCTGATGCTATTACTGTAGGGAAATATTGAGTGTTGCAAAGAATATAGAATGTAGTTTAAATTGTGGCATACACGTGTTTACTAAACCGTATACAAAGTGGTATAATGTTGTACTTTAAAATCTATGTAGTTTGTATTGCGAATCATATACCGTGTTGTATAAACTCTGGAAAGCGCCTACACCTAATGGCTTAAGCCGTTGTTCCCATTTTCTCGCTGACCCATCATGCAAAAGGTACGCCGTTAGAGTGAATCATTACTATTTGACTCGTTGACTGTATAAACTCTGGAAAGCGCCTACACCTAATGGCTTAAGCCGCTGTTCCCATTTTCTCGCTGACCCATCATGCAAAAGGTACGCCGTTAGAGTGAATCATTACTATTTGACTCGTTGACGTTCTGAAGAGTAAATCAAATGAACGTGAACGAGTTGGTCCACTTGCTAATCAGCTTGATCAAGTAGGGCGATTGTTCGAGTAGGTCCTATCGGCTTGACCTCTTTTCGTCGGTAAATCATCACTCTTTGTCTATAGAAACTAAAGGAAGATCAACTATTGATTCATTTCCGGGAGATCCTTCTTCTTCGAGTATTGTGGCAAATATACAATGAGGTATAATTGTGTATTTTATAATTGGAATGATTGATGAGCTGGTTTACATAATATGAACATGATAACTAACATACTTAGAGAGAAAACAGTACGATGGTTCTAAAATACTATATGATAGTGTATATCTAAAATAGACAGTATTGTCAATCTGTGAAGGAAAGTGAACATACCATAATATGAAAACATGATCACTAAGTAGGAAGAAATGTTCTACATATGGCATGCAACACACTGGAATATAAATGAAAAAAAAAAATGTATATTAATGACGGAACATGAATTGATCAAACCATATTGAATAATCTGAGACATCTCGAGGGACGATTAATGGGGAATGAACAGTAACCTTTAGACGACAATACAACAGAAATGAACACCGAAATGAAAAAAACAGAGGAGAACTTGAGAGATTTGTGTAGAAAAAGACTAAAATGGACGAAATATACAGTCTTGTCGAAATGGATTGATTGACGAATTTTCATGGTGACCGAGAAGAGAAAAGAGAGAACAAAATCCAGAAAAGAATAAGAAATGTTGAATTGGAGGAAGGAGGAGAAGACATGAAACGTAAAAGGAAAATAATAAAGAAGAGAGATAAATTTACAATTAAAATGGTTGACATTTAAAAAATGAAAGTGTTTTAATGGAGGGAAGGTATTAATAATGGTATAGAAAATTTGAAAATGTTGCATACAAGATTTAAGAAGGCAAAGACAAAAAAACTTCCCTTAATCGTCTTCCCATGATTAAATTTTGTCCAATAAAATCGCCCCAAAATTTCGACAATTGCTATGGAATGTGGACGGTTTTCAACTTTTCCCCATAAAATGAAACTACCAAATGAAGGGTCAAATGTGCAAATATGATATTTTCATTAATTTAAATTAATTAAAAAAAAACTAATATTACAAATATTTTCATAAATGCCTAATCTTGTAATAAGTTTTCTAATTTGGTCTAATTAGGCTAATCTCTCTAAATAATATCTCATCTCATCAAATGACAAATTAATTGCAAAAAATGAACAAACCCAGAAAGATTAAAGAAGAAATTGGAAAGAAGCTACTAACCTTAAACTCGTTGAACGAAATTCCCATTTGAAAGACAAGAAGATTGAGCCATTCTATAAGTAGAACCCAATGTAAATTTGTTGTTGTTTTTTTTTTTTTTTTTTTTTTTCTCTTAAATTTCTATGACTCATTTATATTACTTTATGATTTGAATTGATGTTGCATCATGTTGATGCATATTGCAAATGTACAAGAATTGTTTGAGTACTACTAATGAATGTTTGAGTTAGTTATCTTGATTGATGTTAATGTATTTTAAATTTACGATTACAGATTTAAGTCCAGAGATCGATATTTACGATTACTAGAAAAAAAAGAGTTTGAATACGGTTTTTTTAAAAAAGAAAACAAGCACACACCAAATCAACACGATCCTCAACGATATACCAATGAAAATCACTTATTAATAAGGATATTGATTACTTTTTTTACGCGTAGCTCGATTAATATCACGGGAATCTTACCTTACCCTACAACATTAAGAAAAAACATTCGTCACTCTGTCACAACATTTTAAAACTCAAATAAAAGAAACATTCACTACCATGGGAACTAACTTCGCAATCTCATTTAAATTAAAACAAAATTTAGAAATGTCGTGGAAAATCCTTAAAATAGAATTGATGACAAGACGATTGTTAAGGAGAAACGTTGTATGTTAAGTAAGGGTGCAAGACAAAATCGAAAAACTGCTCAAGCCGCTAAAATCACATCGATTTAGACCGAAAAATTCAATCAAGAACTGAACCGACCGAATATTATAAGGAATTTGCGCTGTATAGCAATTTTCTGCATTAGAATTATAGCAACTT
The DNA here is from genome assembly GCA_037832685.1 of Sicyos baderoa. Lineage (NCBI taxonomy): Eukaryota > Viridiplantae > Streptophyta > Magnoliopsida > Cucurbitales > Cucurbitaceae > Sicyos > Sicyos baderoa. The sequence goes on from JBBMEF010000025.1 coordinate 9,099,053, forward strand.
TTTAAAAATATTGCAAATATAGCAACTTTTTTTTGATAGATTCTATCAAACA
>JBBMEF010000025.1:9099204-9113140 GCA_037832685.1 Sicyos baderoa
GCCTTCACTTGCTGACAAGTGAGACACCTGCTAACAAACTGGGCAATCTCTCTCTTCATACCCATCCACCAAACGGTATGTTTAAGGTACTGTACCCCGATTGGGGATTCTTACTGAGTAAACTCGTTTACTCGCCCTTATTCTGTGGTTCTCCACTAGGTAACTTTGGACTGCAACCGAGATGGCTAGAAGAGGTTGCTTGATCATGGGGACCGCTGTAGACACTATCTTGTGTCAGTATTGTCGGGTTGGTTTTATTCAGCATGTAGTTGGGCACAGAGCCTTAGGAGCATTTTACTGTTCATAACTATCTGATTGTGTTGAGCTGTACGCTCCGGCCGGGGCTTATTTGAAATGTATTTGGAATGGTTTCAGCTTCTAAATGAAATAAATGCTAAATGTTTTAAATGTTTAGTTTTCTCTGTCTTTAGTTTCGCATTAAATGAGTTTAAAAGTCATGCATGCTGGTTAAAGACCTAGTTTATGACCACTTTTGGGTCGGGTCTTTACAGTCACATAATAAACACACAAAAAAAAAACCTTCCCTTCGATAGATTTTTTCCATACACTTCACTATTGCATTAAGAACCTTGAATAATTTTTCAAAAAAAAAAAAAAAAAAACTTGAATAAAACTTAACAATTCAATTATTTTGGTATAAAATATCGATTCTCAAGATCGAACCTATGATACTAGTATTGAACTGATTTACAACCAAACAATAAGGGCATGTTTGGCTTTGAGGGGATGGATTGAGTTGGGTTGAGTTGGGATGAGAAGAGAAGATAAGTGAAATAAGTTTATGTTTGAGGGGAAGGAAAGAAAAAATAAAGATATGTTTGATGCGATGGAAATATAATGGTTGAAGTTTTTATTTAAATAAAAAATGGATATTTAATAGTTTTTTAATAATAAAGTTATGTTTGATATGATGGAAAGAAAATTGTTGAAGTTTTTATTTAAATAAAAAAAATAGATATTGAGTAGTTTTTAAATTTTTTAATATTTAAATAAAAACGTGTGACCCACGCGTGGACTTAGATAGAAGTTAAGTGGACTTATGGAAATTCATGGGGCACATGGGATGGAACTCAACCCATCTCATTCTCTCATTTCCCCCACCCCAGACATGCCCTAAGTTTTGTATAACTATCTTTTTTAAGTTCTTAAATTTTAAAATTTATTCTATTTTGATTTCTCAACTTTCAAATATCCAATTTTAAAAAATTTATGATAAAAAATTTTAAGTTTTTTAAAAAGTACAAACACTAAATTTAATTAAATAGTAATTTTGAGCACAAAAATATAAGACATTAAATAAGAAATAGAAGAGAGATAAATTATAATCTGTGACATCTTAAATAACAAAATTATTGCGCTAAGAGTGTTTGAGGCAAAGAGAATAGTAATGAATAATGGTTGAAAAGGAAATGAGAATGAGGAGAAGAATACAAAGAAAAAACTGATTATAAAAGAATAATTATTTAGTTGTAAACTAGTTTAAAATCGGCGCTACATATTTAAATCCCAGAAGAATTGATATTTATAATCCATCTCCCAACTTGTACTAAAAAAAAAAAAAGTATTTTTTAAAAAACATGATCGTAATGAAAATGATTGTCCAAACACAAGACTGTTCTTGATGGCCCAAACACTAAGCCTAAAGCATCTTGATCGATCACATAAATCACAAACATCTTTTGCTTCTCAAATTTCTTCGATTCAAAGCAAAACATATATCAATCAATCAATCAACCAATAATCCCATTTGTAAAATTCTCAGTCCTCACTTGTACTAAGCCTCGAATTGGAAGAAGATTTGAATCTGTGTTCCAGTCTGCGATTTCAATGGCGATTCACAAAACCCAGAAGCCGAAACCCAAGCCCAGATCCCCACTCTTCTTCTTCCTCGTTGCCCTAGCAGCCATTGCGCTTCTCTTCCTCTTTTCCTCTCTCATTTCCACCAGCGGGGCTTCTTCCAAACCCTCTTTTCCATCCGAAAATCCAATTCAGAAAATCTTCAGATTCAAGAACATCACCCCGCAAAAACAGAAACAGAAACAGAGACCCAATCGCCACGTTTTTAGTACCAACGACAAATTCTTGTATTGGGGCAGCAGAATCGACTGCCCCGGCAAGCACTGCGAGTCTTGTGAGGGTTTGGGCCATCAGGAGTCCAGCTTAAGGTGCGCCCTTGAAGAGGCCCTGTTCCTCAAGAGGTAATTTCTTCAAGTTTTTTCTGAATTCTGGGGTTTAATACTTATTTGGAAATGATTTCTCCTTGTTTGATTTGTTGGATTTACATTATGTGGTTTATGTATGATACGGATTACAAGTTCTGTCTTCTCTTTGTAATGTGATGGATTTGCCAGCCTCAAGACGCCCGCGGTGCTCCGGGTGTATGTAGTAGAGCGAAGTTTCGATTTCTTGTTATGAAAAGAATGGATGGTCCCCAAGGGGTGGCACAAGTTCTTAGGTTCAAAACTCACATGTGACGTGTGATTATCCGGGTATAGTGGAGCAAAGCTCCGATTTCCCGGTTTCAAAAAAAAAAAAAAAAAAGAATGGATTGGTGTAATGCCATTTTGTTCAGCAGACTATTTTGGTGGAATTCTTTTGCATAGGCAATTCACCACTTCTTTTTGGTGCAGAATATTTGTAATGCCCTCTAGAATGTGTATCAACCCTATACATAATAAGAAAGGGATTCTTCATCAATCCAACAATGCAAGCACAGATGAAAGGTGTTCCTTCCCTCTTTTCTTCTCCTATAATGTTTTTGCCAATAAATATTACTTACCCCAACACCTATTGCATTTCAAGTTTTGTAACAATCATGTACTTGATGATTGTTGAAACTGTATTGGATTGGTTCTTTCATATTTGTAATATTTTCTAGAGAACAAAAAAACATAGAACCTGAATATGTTTCTCTGCATTGCAGTTGGGATGCAAACTCTTGTGCTATGGACTCTTTGTATGATATGGACCTTATATCTGACACCATACCAGTGATTTTAGACAACTCGAAACTATGGTATCAGGTTTTGTCAACTGACATGAAATTGGGAGGTAGAGCAGTTGCCCATGTCGAGAAAGTTGGCCGTGTTGAACTTAGAGACAACAGCCAGTACTCCAATCTCTTGCTGATAAATCGAACTGCCAGCCCTCTTTCATGGTAAATCAAACTTGGGGAAATAAGATTCTTTTTATCTCTTTTGTGTGAATGTATGTGTTTACATAGATCCGAGCGTAATCGTATAGTAAAGCAGTAAAAGCTCAATCAGGCTTTTCTTTTTAATGTTGTCTTTATGCATTTCTTTGCAAGTTAGTATGGCAGATATTTCGTTTTAGGATCCCAAGTAGTGAAGTATTTGGGTGTGATTATTATGACAAATCTATCTATAGGTTTATGGAATGCAAGGACAGAAACAACCGCAGTGCCATATTGCTGCCATATAAATTTCTTCCTTCAATGGCAGCAGAAAACTTGAGGGATGCAGCTGACAAGGTATTTGTTTAAAACTATATTAGGTTTTTAAAATTATATTTCTGCCATAGGTTTATGGAGGGCTTTCTTATGGGTGGTTTGGAATGAGAGAAATGCTAGGATTTTTAGGGATTCTAGTAAATCGTCGGAATACATTATAGAATTGATTTTTACAACTATGTATTTTTTGTGGAAGGATAATCCTTTTTTTTTTCATCTTTTTAGTCTTTTTTTCATCTTTTTTCATCTTTTTTCACCCTTTTCATCCTTTTAGGCTGTTGGGATTTTATCCCATCTCATAATTTCAATGAAATTGTTTCTGTTTTAAAAAAAAAAAATATCCATTGCATTGTATACATAATTTTAACATGTTGGTGTTTTATAGTTGCAGTAGATGCTCAACTTCAGTGTTATATAAAATTAGGATTTGGTTTATTCAGACTTTCTGGCTACTTCGAAGCATTAACTCACCACCTTGGAAATAAAAGAGCAATACTTACCAAAGCATTAACCCTTACAATCACATGTTTTTACTTTATAAAAGAATTTGATATTGATTGATGGAGAGAGAAATACAAAAAGGTAAAAATATGTGGTTGTAAAGGTAGGTAAGTATTTTCAAAATACTTACTTACCCTTAAGTAAGTATTTCTCGAAATATAATTATTGAATTCTTGATCAATTTCTCATCTTCGAGCGTTCATCAATTTCTCATCTGTTTCATTATCCTGAAAAGAATATCTGATCAATAGATTAAGGAGTTACTTGGCGATTATGATGCCATCCATGTTCGTCGCGGAGATAAAATAAAGACGAGAAAGGACAGGTTTGGTGTTGATAGAAGCTTACATCCTCATCTCGACAGGGATACACGTCCGGAATTTATGCTAAAGAGAATTGCAAAGTGGGTTCCTGCAGGGCGAACAGTGTTTATTGCATCAAATGAGAGAACTCCTGGGTTCTTTTCGCCCCTCTCTGCCGGGTGAGCCCTTCTTACTTACCTTCTTAGTTCAGTAGAGTTAGAGCTAAATTTGTTGCTTGCCATCTAGTAGTAAAGAGACTCTTGTTCTAAGGGTCTTCTTGTGCCCCAATAGCCATAATATCTTCAATTGGTTGCATGTCCAATTTTGAACAATGATTCCTTTTTCAACAAAGAATGAAGTGTATTTTTCCGTCGATGCTTCGATATTAGTCCTTTCCTTGATTCATAATACCTCGTGTTTGCAGGTACAAGCTAGCGTATTCCTCAAACTACAGCCATATTCTGGATCCCGTGATCAAAAACAACTATCAATTGTTCATGATCGAAAGGCTCATTATGGCAGGTGCCAAGACATTCATCAGAACATTCAAAGAAGACGATACAGATCTTAGCCTCACCGATGATCCGAAAAAGAACACGAAAATATGGCAAAAACCTGTGTACACAGATCTTGAAGAAAGAAGCTGAGTGGGAAAATGTCTTGGAGAGATCTTTTTGATCCATTTTAGCCAACCAGCAAAAGCTTCTCATTCATTGTTCATTGAAAAGCTTCACAGTGAAGACAACAAATGTTGAAGGAGAGAGGTAGGGGCTTGGCCATTGTTGTAAATGTGTGGTATAAAATCATGATCAGGCTTCTGAATTCCATTTGTTTGTTGTTTCTATTATCATTTTTTTTTTCTTTTATAGAAAGTTGTATGGTAAACTTTTTCTTTCATCATGGTTTTTTGTTTTGAAACATGGTAACATAATTTTAGTACCTTCAACATTGAATCTGTACTTTGTAGTTAGCCAAGCTTGTCGGAGATTTTACCTCTCAAGAAAATATAGAGAGAGATTCCATTATAAATATAAGATCAAACGAAAATGAAGATTGAAGGAAATCAAAAATCGATGATGTTATCTTTTTCTCTTTTATTTGCATGGTCTTTCAGTTGGGCTAAATTTAAAATAAAAAACAAAATAAAATCTCTTTAATCTTACAACAAAGCTAGTAGAGTAAAAACTGCATTGAAATATCATTAAAAATAACCTTCATAAATGCATAAAGCCACAATCTTGAGGTTTTTAGGGAAGGTGGAGAGGGGGAGAACATACCGTTGAAGGTTGTTGAAAGCACATTAAACACAACTCTTGTGCAACAAAATAAAGAAAAGTTTCTCATAACAATATCATCAAAGCACATAACTAATCCAGAGCAAACGTCGATGACGCTTAAAGGCCTAATCCCACAGTTCGACCATCTCTTCTTCGAAGTCCAGCAGTGTATTGCTTTTCTAAATCCATCTGCAGCTCCTTTTGCTTCTCGGCACGGAGAAGTTCGCCACCATCTTGGTTGGTTGGTCGGTGCTCCGGCTTCAGCTCGCCCTTCACACCCTACAATTGGCCATAGGCACCAAGGCAACCTCAGACTCTAAAAATGTGTTAGTAGGTGATGAAAAAATCTAATGGACCTCTAGTCACGAAATCTAAAGGTTGCTAAACATTCAGGGACGAATGGAATAGAGAAGAAAGGGAGGGGAGGGGGAGAGTTTACCATGAGTTTGTTGAATTTTTCTTGCCGTTCGCGATCGTTGAACAATGATGTATCCCACTGATGTGCAGAAGACTGTAAACAATGGAAAAGCATTATAAAAAACATGAAAAGAGATCCATTATACATATACGATATCATTCATCATAACTATTTCATGTCGAACAAAATTAAACGATGATTAATAGTAGATGATCGTACCTCCTCTACGGCAGTACTCTTTTTGCTCCCCCACAGCAGCTTCTTCTTTTGATCGGCAGTCATATAACCCACTCCAACAAGGTTTTTATTAACTGTTAATGGGAGAGAACTACTAAATTCATAAAACTCAAGGTAAAAAGGTTGTAATCCTCCAAATCTGAACTATTGTTATTATATTTCATCCATGCCATAAACCAAAATTAAAACGAAATCAAATTCTCAATCTTGCTCCAGTTCAGTTAGTGAACTAAGAAAACCCAGCTACGATCTTAAAGGCACCCTTTGTAAATATTTGATTTATAAAAGTTAACTCTATAATTAATACTCCATTAATAGGTTTCCTGTTTTGTACTTTCTTTTTTATTTGATATCCACGAGTGCCCAGACCAACTTGCACGCATCTCAACTATTCTAACGGAACATACCGTCAGACCCTACAACATTTGAATGTCAAGAAAACCCGTAAGAAATGTAATTCCTAGATAAGTGGCCACCGCAGATTGAACCCACGACCATGTAATTTTAAGGTACGTTTTAAATAAACAAATCCATGTTTTGAAAATTAAGACTACAACACTCCAACATATGATTTTCCTTACTTTGTTATCTACATTTTACCTATGTTTTTAGAAACCAAAATTTGAAAACTTAGGCCCCGTTTGATAACCATTTTGTTTTTTGTTTTTTTGTTTTTGAAATTTAAGTCTAAAACAACTATCTTACCGTGTAGTTTTTCTTAATTGGATGTCGATGTCTACATCTTACCTATATTTTTAGAAACCAATCCAAATTTTGAAAACAAAAAAAAAAATAGCTTTCAAAAACTTGTTTTAGTTTTTGAATTTTGGTTGGCATTCACTTACTTCCTTAAAAAAATATAGATACATTATAGGAAAGATAGAACACATTGTAGAAAATTAGAGTAAGAATAAGCTTAAATTTCAAAAACCAAAAAGAAAAAACCAAACGATTATCAAATGGGACCTTAAAAAGTAGCTTCTAAAAAGATGTTTTGATTTCCGAAATTTGGTTAAGATTCAAATACTTCATTAAGGGGTGTTGTTTGGGGCAAAGAGGATGAGTATGATTATGGGAAGAATCATTCTCTTCCCCTTGTTTGGGCCACTAAGAATCATTCTCCCATAATCACATCCCTCCACAATTACTTATTCTCCCATAACCACTCTTCATTCTCCTCATAAGTCGTAACTACTTAATATTCTCTTCATAACTACTTTTCATTCTCTTCATACCCATTATTTTTCATAATTATTCACTACACCCCAAACACAAGTAATCGTTCTTCCCATAATCATTCTCCCAAATAATCACTCTCTATCCCCCAAACCCAGATAACCACTCTCCCAAATATTCACTCTCTTTCTCCAAACACAGATAATCATCCTTTTCTCCCATCCTCTCACCCAACCCATAATCATTCTCATTCTTCTACCCAAAAATAAATCATTGACAGAGAATTTGAATGAAAATAAGCTTTAATTTCAAAAATAAAAAACCAAATGGTTATTTATTTTTTATATCCTTGATCGTAATTGTCTGGACTAGCTTAGACACACCTTGACTATTCTCATAAGACATACCGCCTAACCCTACAACATTTGAATGTCAAAGTAGGGTAGGAAATTAATTCCTAGGTAGGTGGTCATTATGGATTGAACCCACGCCTTTTGGTTTATTAAGGTTCTTTTGACCACTAGATGATGGTTATCAAACGAGGTCTAAAGAAGCATGTTTTAACAACTTGTTTTTATTTTTGGAATTGCTTAAGAACTCAAATGTTTCCTTGAAGATAAATCATTGTAAGGAGGATGAAACCAGTTGTAAAGATAAAAATGATGGTAGAAGAATTGTAAAAACAAGCACCAACTTATTATGAAAACCATTGTACAAACATTGTGAAAAATTAAACACAATACTAAAAAACCAAATGATTATCAAACCAGATGGAAGATAACCAAATTTAACTAAGTAATAAACCCCATAAAAAGAAAAATGACCTAATTTAAATAGAACAATATTACAGTACACTTTCTTTCTTTCTTTCTTTCTTTTTTGGACTTTTCCGAAGATTGAGGATTCGAACCCATGATGTCTTGATCATTGGGTTTGGGTATACACGTATATCAGTGAGCTATTGCTCTTATTGGCATAGTCAACTTACTTCCAACACCACACCCAAAAGAAAATTATGAGCCATCAGCAAAATTTATTTATGACTACCGGTGTCTAATTTAGAATAAACATAACAAAGAGACAACTTAAGTGAGAACGTATTATGGTAGTGTAATTTAGTTACATAAAGAATCATTGTTTACCTAGTTCAGCAGCTTTCATTGCAGCAACTTTTGCAGCACTAAAGTCTGCATCAAAATCAGAGTCGCCATTTTGGCCTTGTCCTGAAATCAGTTTTCCATCCTGTTCTTGCTTAGAGATTGAAGATTGATGTTCTTTATCTGCACATTCAAATTTCAAAACTAGTAAGGAGGACAAAAATTTCAGCATGGAGATACATGAAAGCAACTTGAAATAGGACATGAAAGCATTGAGTATTTACCATCCTGTTCATGGTTAACTTCTTTTCCCCAGCTGAAAGTTTTAGGTTTTTTAGCAGGCGATCCTTGATTTTCAATAAAAACACCTTTACCATCATATTTTCCTTTTGATTCTTTACCTTGGCCCTTGTCCCAGTTAGTTTCTTTGCCATCATGTTTCCTTTCCTCTTTAGCAAAATTTTCCCCATCAATTTCCTTCCGGTCACTCTTATAAATTTCTTTTATACGATGCCTACTTTCATCCCTTCCTGAAAATGAGTCAAGTCGACTGCCCCTAGCATCATCATGAGAGGGCATCCGTTCATTTTTGTGATCTCCTGAATGCTTCAAATTGTCTCTCTTCTCATCTCGATCTCTTACATTCCTATGTTTCTCCATTTCATCAGGGTTTGAGTGCCTTCTACTACCCGAACCATGTCTCTCAGATAATAAATCCCCATCCCTACTTTTATGTCCATAACCATCATATTTATCTCGAGAGCTTTTTTCAGTATCTCGGAAGTAGTCTCGCGAACGAGAATGATCAGTATCTCGTCTTGTATGATCATAATGAGAACCACCCTTTGAATCCTTGAAAGAACGAGAGGATAACCGATCGTTATCTCTTTCTTCATCAACATATTTGTCATGTCTCGCATAATCCTCATGCCTAGAGTAACCATGTGAATTCCTAGAGGATTTACGATCGGAATATCTGTAAGAATCCGAACTTCGATTATAATGACTCCTAGAATCCTTACTCAAATCCCCTTCATTGTCTTTTCTTCTTGGTTGTCGTTCAGAGTCTTTAGAACCATCATCTCTCAAGTGCTTTGGACTAGAGCTGCGGTCTCGTTTAGGACTTTCTGCAAAACAACGTTTATCATGAGCATGAACTGAGATTCACGACACAGTTGTATCCGAAAGAAATTCGCTGCACAAAAAAATATGTATAGAAAAAAACCAAAACAAACTAACCATCAGATGACGATGACCCACTAACAGAAGATCGACGCCTATACTTTCTGCCAGCCGTTTCAGAAGATGGCTTCCGAAATTCTGCTTTTACACCACTGCTATCCATCCTAGAAGGCTATTAAGTTGAATCCACTTATGAACCTGACTTCCAATGAATATAACAATAGCCAAGAAAGTGACCTGAAACACGCAAAGAGAAGCAATGAACAAGCCCACATCAAAATAAATTACTAAATCCTGCAAACTTGATTGAAAAGGGAAGATGGGGAAACACTCATTGTCAACGGGAAGAGAGCAGAAGATTGCAAGAAAGCAAAGCAAGTAACACAAAATCCAATTTCATGGTAGTTTTTTTTTTTTTGAAATTAGGGTAACCACGTCCGTCCTTAGGTCAAAGGAATGGACAAGTGAGTCTCGAACCTGGAACCTTGAAGGGAGCACACACCTTCAAAGTCCAAGTATTCAACCAACTGCGCCACCCCTTGGGCAATTTCATGATAGTACGAACCTCATCAGCAAGTGTTTACGTATCAAATTTAACAAGGTACCAAAACAAAAGAAAAAAGCATTTCAGTTCCTAAAACTTGCAGAGAAGTTGAAAAATGGATGTCAAAAAACGCGAGTACATATGAACCCTAAGCTGGAAATTACAAACCCTAAGTCAAATGCAACATCTGTTCCAGTACCTACCTCAAAGAGACAGAGAAACGGAGCAAACATCAAACCCTAGGGTTTGAAACATCGACGACGCATCGATTCAAACCCTAAAGAAAAACAAAAACGAAGGCAAAATGGAAGGATTGAAGCAGAAATCGAAATTCATACCTAGCCAGGAAAATCACTAGCAAATGATTCGGTTCATTCAAAGCATTTGAATAAGCGATTGTTTGTTCGTTCCCCCTTCGATTCTACGCATCGATTTTGCGTTCGTCCGCTTCAGATATTTTTATCAAGGAATGAGATTCGGTTGCGCACTGTATACGTGTCCAATAAAACTTGTTGGGAAAACTATTTTTTTTTTTTTTTTATAATGTCTTTTAGCGAAAATTTCAATTTGGTCATGTTTCAAAATCCAACATTTTTATTTTCGATATTTTAATAATTTTCAATTTTAGTCTTTAATAAAACAGAACTATTAGTGATTTAACTGGTTACTAGGTCGTACATGGTTACTAGATCGTACAATATGTTAGTAAAGTTATGCTACTTTTGTCAAAATCTAATAAATTAATTATATTTAATTATGGTATTTAAAATCATTTTCCAAATACAATAGTTACAAAAAATCATACTACCTTAAAGAGTGGCTGTAGAAGGAAATCATTTTTGGACCATTTTATCCTTTATGTCACACTCTAAATTACAAACATGACATTAAATAATCCCCTATTTGAATATAAAAAATATATATTTAAATGCGTCATCTACCATATCATTTAGATTTTTAGAAGATAAAATATTTTTAAAAGTTTGTTCCATACAAACAATCAAAATTTTTAAACAAAATCCAAAAAATGTTCTAATTTAGATCTTTGATATTTTATATAAAATAGTCTCATTTTCTAATTAATTCATTTGTTCTTAATTTTCAATTTCTTTCTCTTTATAAAAAATTACTTTTTCAATTTTTTTTTTTAAGGTTGTTGCACCATGTTTGCTGTTTTGGGCGGAAATACAAACGATTAAAGTTGATGATATTAAGACTATTATCGACTAAAGAGAAGAAGAAGGAAGTTATTCTTTAAACGGTTAAAGTTATGATATTAAGACCATTAACGATTAAAGAGGAGAAGAAGGAAGTTATTTTTTAAGAGTTTGATGAGTTAATTTAATTTTCATTAGTAATTTGCTAACGACTTTTTTTTTTCTCTAGTTAATTTGTTTAGCAATTTAAAAGTTACAATAGGAAGGTAAGTTTTTTATACTTCTTCCATAATTTTTCACTTTCATTATTATTATTTTACCATATGATTATTAGTTTTAAGTTTCTAAACATTTTAAATTTATCTTATTATTATTTTTATTTAAATTTTAGTTTTTATATTTAATTTTTTATATTTCTTCCATAAATTTTCACTTTTGTAACTATTATTTTATGAGATGATTATTAATTTTAAATTTTAATATAGTGGAAAATAATGATAATATTGATTTCAAAAAAGATGAGATCTGATTTTATATTTAAAGTTTTTTTATACTCCTTCCATAATTTTTCACTTTCATGATTATTATTCTACCATAATTATTAGTTTTAAATTTCTAAACATATTAAATTTAATCTTTTTATTTTTTTTTATTTAAATTTTGGTTTTTGTATTTAATTTTTTATACTTCTTCCATAAATTTTTACTTTTATAACTATTATTTTGTCGGATGATTATTGATTTTAGACTTTAATAGAGTGGAAGATATATGATATTATTGATTACAAAAAAAAAAATGTAACATCTTATTTTATACTTAAAGTTTTTTAAACTCCTTCCATAATATTTCAGATTCATAATTATTATTTTATTATTTTTAAATTTCTAAACATATTAAATTTATCTTTTTATTTAAATTTTGATTTTTATATTTAATTTTTTATACTTATTCCATAAATTTTCAATTTTGTAATTATTACTTTATCAGATGATTATTAATTTTAGATTTTAATAGGGTGGAAGATATAGGATATTATTGATTTCAAAAAAGATACAAGATCTTATTTTATATTTAAAGTTTTTTAAACTCGTTCTATAATTTTTCACTTTCATGATTATTATTTTATATTATTAATTTTAAATTTCTAAACATATTAAATTTTATCTTTTTATTTGTCTATTTAAATTTTGGTTTTTATATTAAATTTTTTATACTCATTCCATAAATTTTTATTTTTGTAACTACTATTTTGTCGAATGATTATTAATTTTAGATTTTAATAAAGTGAAAGATATAGGGGAATTTGCATGTATATTACAATAAGGCAAAAAAATTACATAAATAGCAAAATAATGAAAATATTTGCAAATATAGCAAAATCGGATTTATAAACTCCATCAATACTCTGTCTGATAGACTCCATCAATAGTGTCTGGTAGAGTCTATCAATAGTATCTGAAAAAAAAGTTTCTATATTTACAATATTTTTAAAATGTTGCTATAATTCTAATGTGTGGTAGAAAATTTGCTATAGAGTGCAAATTTCCAAAGATATATAATATTATTGATTTCAAAAAAGATTAAGATCTTATTTTATATTTATAAATAAAATAAAATAAAATATTGATTATTCTATTTTTTTATATAATTTATATGATTAAAATTAATAATATAATTTTAGAAGTTTAACATTTTCTTTTAGTACTATAAGTTTAATATTTAAATAACTTTGATCTTTTTTTTTTTTTGTATTTATCTTTGATTTTTTTTATCAAATATTATATAACTGTGTTATTAAATATATTCTTACTTTTATTTTCAATTAATATATTACTTTTTTATTTATATTTACATTTGTTTACAATTTTCAAATTATAATATCAAAATGTTAAAGGTGAAAAATCGAAAATTAGCTAAATAAATATATTATTATATTTAAAGAAAATTTTATTTATAAATAATAAAATAATATATATAAAATATGTAAAATAAACCACACGTGCAAGTCACGTAAAAATTTGTCTAGTATTAAAAAAAGACATTACCTCTATTTTAATTATATTTTATATTACCTACAAAAATTATATTTTTAGATAAAATAGATATGTAGTAAAAAAATGTAATTATATTGATTACATGTATTTAAAAAATAAAAAATAATAATAATTATAAGAATAACTCAAAAACATAATACCTCCATTTTAATTATATTTTTAAATGAAATAAATATGATTTTTTTTTATCTTCAAATGTAAACACCCGACCTCCTAGATGACCTAAACCTAGGTCTTTACTGACTTGCATGAATTAAAAATTTGGAATATAACATGTAAGACTGTTTACTGGATTCGAATTGAAATAAAACTGCTTTATTCATAATAACTTAACAAATGCTTTAAGAAATACTGGCCAGATTTAAAACAAATATTATGATTCAACTTCAGAAAAGAATCCAGAAATAATTCCAAAACACTCTAGGGCTCTATGCCCAACTACATGCAGAAAGAACTGTGGTTTAGTAAAAACTATAACTATAACTTCTCAGAGTCTAAAAC
>JBBMEF010000025.1:9124401-9135354 GCA_037832685.1 Sicyos baderoa
TTTCCTTACAAACCCAAGATCTACTCCTTATTTAACCGATGTGGGATTCTACAACACTTTGTTTGCATTCCCAACAAAACTCTTGGGTAGAAATTAATGCTTAGCTATACGATGGAAAAATAATTAAAACTGATATTATAAAATGTAAAAATAAAACTAAAAGAAAAGAAAATAACCTCATGGTCATTGTACTAAAAAAAAAAAAAAGCCTCATGGTCATTAAATCTCGGTTAACATTTCACTAATAACTTAGCAATTTACCTTTTTTTTTTAGTACAACTAGGGCAAAAGATATATTTCATTCTGTGACGTTATAATCCCAGCTACTCACTACAATAATTTTCAACAAGAGAGACATGTTGAGTCAACGTCGTTGACTATTCTTATCCATGCACATTAAAGACACTTTTACAAGTAGAAGTTCGTAACTCAGTGAAAATTTAAATCACTTATGCATATGATCATCCTAATGGAATATTGATCTTAGTATATAACCGGATTACTTAGACAGATCAAGTATGTCTGGCCTAGTCGTATATGCAAACTTTTCGAATAAATACCTCAACTTAAATGTCTTCACATGAATAACATGGATCAAGTCATTTACAACACTTACAAAGTAGGTTGTATCAATAGTGTTACTAGGATGAGGTGTTCAGCCTTACCCCAATTTGAATAAAATAATAATCCTTTATTAATTTACAAATCCTAACAAATATTTTGACTTTTTAAATACATGATTTTTAAGTATAAATTGAGAATCAAATACCGATTTTCGAACCCGAACTCGAGATGGTCGGGTTGAAATAAAATAATGAACTCCGCCATCAACTTTGCAAATTATTCTCAATTTTGCTCAACACTCCTTTTTCACCATACAAAAAGCAACGCATAACCGCCCTCTTTCTTTAGATTCTTCTCCTTCTCATTCTGGTTGAGCTTCTTGTTTGTGATCTGGGTTTAGCTTGGTTCCATGTTTTTCATCGTTCTTTGCCTATAATCTGTAAGTTTTCTTTGAGTTTTTGAGCTGCATTTTGCTATTAAACATATGGGGTTTTGCTGTTTCTCTTCTACATTCCATACTTTGAGCCATTGAACCACATTTTCAGCTTTTAAGTTTAGTTTTATGGTTGGAGATGAATTCTTTCCCTCATACTGCTTTTGGGTTTCTTCTTCTATTGAATGTGTTGTATTAGTATACTTTCTCTGTTCATTTCTCTTAATTGCTAGAAATGAGAGATTGTGTAGTGTATAAGTTTCAGCTCTCTCACTAGAAAGAAGACTACATTTCAAGAAAAAGGGTCCTTCTGGGTGGGAAAAGAATTTGGGAATTTTCAATTTTTTTTTTTTTTTTTTTTTTTTTTTTTGGGCCTTGTGGGTTAGACAAAAACATTCTTACTTGGGGAGATCAAGTTTTGGTTGGAACAGTTGGAATTTAGTTGGTGGATTTGGTTTTATAGGGATTTGGTGAAGAATTTTTTTCAAGTTTCTGAAATAGAAAGGGAAGACCTTACTGGTCTCATACTCCATCCCAGTTTGATTCATTTTTTATGTTGTATAAAGTTGTTGTCTACTTGGTTTGTTCTATGTTAATCTCTCCCTCTCCTAAAAGTTCCTTTCATTTCTTCTTTTCTATTTTGCTGACTGTGTTTTTCCCCTTTAGAAATTGAAATAGTCTGGTCATTGATATGTGTGGTCGATTCGTCCTAATATTCGATTGATCTGCTATTTGGTACTGATAGAGTTATGAAGTAAAATAAAAGAATGCGTCTGGGCCATTGGATTGTTCTTATTTCATCATTGGATGTACATAAAAATGTATCTCCTTGCTTCTACACAGATTCGAGTTTGGATCAATGACGAAGATTAGTCCGGAGTTTGATGAAACTGTGCACATGGAGGCTATTTTGCCAGTTTCAGTTGATGTTAGCTTTGCTTCTGATCAATTTCCGAAATATAAATTAGGACATGACAATCAGATTTTAGAAGAGACTCAGGATGACAACCATGGCCCTTCTCTTAAAGAGGTTATCAAACAGGAAACTACCCAGTTGTCCGAGCAGCACAAGCGACTCTCGGTTCGTGACCTTGCTTGTAAATTCGACAAGAACTTAGCCTCTGCTGCTAAGCTGTCTAATGAGGTTCAAAATACTTTCTTTTTGGTTGAAAGTGTATTGTGATGTGACCATTAAACTTTTATTGATCTAGTTGTGTATCATTTCCAACTCTCTTCTAACTGAATTGTAATTGACTTTCTTGGGATTCAGGCAAAGCTCAGAGAAGTGCCTTCACTGGAGGGACATGTTATTTTGAAGAAACTTCGAGATGCATTAGAGTTTTTAAAGAGTCGATTGATTGGGCGAAATAAGGAGGATGTGAAGAAAGCGATCTCCATGGTTTGTTTCTTGTGCCTTTTCATTTTCAGTTGGTTGTTATAGCTCAAGTTGAAGTTTGATATTGAAAGCCTCACTCACTACACTTTCTCTGTCATAGGGGTGAAGATATTTATCTCTTGTATATTTGTTATTTGTTCAAAGTGTTATAGAGTTTGTTGATCACATTGATAAATATCAAACTTGCTCCAAGGATTATCCCCCAAAGTGCATCGAAAGTTAACCATTATGGTTTTGACTGATGTCAGTTTGGCCTTGTTTGGAATTTTTGTATTCCAAGTGCTTGGTTTTGACTTGGTTCATCATTGATCATGATAGACTTTATTATCGGTTTTATTGTTGGATGGTCATCTTCCAAGATGTGATTCTGGGCGAGTGGCGTTGGGGGTTGTCCTCGTTAGTGGTTCTTCCTCATTCCGGAGGCTAGGTTGTAAATTTTGCTCTTTTTTAGGTTTGAAGTGTTGTTTCAAAAAAAAAAAAAAAAAAAATAGCAATCTCTCTCCCTATAATTTTTATATCTCCTTCTTTACCTTTATTCCCATTATTAGTTTCTTCCTTTTGGCAACCAAGTTCTGATCTTTTCATTGTATTTTTTGCTGTTATAAATCATTTAGGTGGAAGCTCTAGCTGTAAAACTAACCCAAAAAGAAGGAGAACTGATTCAAGAAAAGTTTGAAGTGAAAAAGCTGGCAACCTTTCTCAAACAGGTCATCAGTGATACTATTTACATATCTTCAATAATTTATTCTTATGACCTATCTGTACAATTATCAGAAGTATATATCTGCAGATGTGGTTCGATATCTTGGGCGAACGACGATAATTCACATGTCAAGTTATTTATCATTTGTGCCTTTTTTTCCTTCTTAGTATCCAATGCTAAACTAATACATTTTTTAAATTTTGTTTACTTTAGTCTTCTGAAGATGCTAAAAGGTTGGTTAGCCAAGAGAAGTCTTTTGCTTGCGCGGAAATTGAGAGCGCAAGAGCTGTCGTGCAGCGAATTGGGGAGGCTCTTGAGGAACAGGAAAAAAGTTCGGGTGAATCAAGAAAACAGGTTGAAGTTTCTTTTTCGTTGTTGTCGTCGTCGTCACTTCATCTATTTCTTTTCATTTTATGCCAATTACTATATTTGATGTAGAATTTTAATTCCTCCTTTGTTTCAACTTTTAAGAAGATATATGCAATGCAAGATCTGCTCATTGAAAAAAATAGAAATAAAATTGAGTGATATGTAAGAAAAATATGATGTACTCTCTAGCTATAACTCTGAATTTCCACAAGCCTTCAGATTATCAGATTATGAGGTTTTATTTATGTGCCACAAGTCGTCGTCGTCACTTCATCGATTTCATACATCAATAGAAGTGTTTTTTATGATTAAAACCATTGTAAGCATTATGTACAAGAGATGTCTTGTTTTTGTTTGTGTGTCCTTAAGTTTATCTGTATAATGTCCATTCATTTTTTCGCATCTCTTGATAGTTTTGTTTGGTTTAATATTCTTACTGTTTTACAGTTCTTATTATTTTGTGATACGTCGTATGGACAGGACGTCGAGGGGCTAGTAGAGGAAGTTCAAGACGCTAGAAGAATTAAATTATTGCATCAACCAAGCAAGGTGCTTACTGCAACCTGGTTATTTGCTTAGTTTCTTTTCCATATTAACGTTGATTGATGCGAAAAAGAAAATGTTTCAACAATGGTAAATGGTGTATATCTATCAGATCTTATGTTTTTGGTTTCAAATCAGAGTCCCCAATTTGCCTTAAATTTCAAAACAAGGTCGTTTTTTTTTTAATTACCGATGCTGAATGACTTTTTTGGATCCGAATTTTCCTCACTACGCATATTGAAGGGGAAGTTTTTTTGATATTCGTGAGTGTCTGAGTCAACTTACACGCACATGACCGTACAACATTTGAATGTCAATGAGACCTGCAGAAAATTAATTTTACCATGGATTAAACTCATAACCTTTTGGTTTCTCAACTTTCTTTATTTCGATATCCTAGTTGATATGAATAATACAATTGAATTACATTCGGAGTCGTCTGAATCATCAAATGTGCAATTACAGGGCAGTTAATCATCTTACATTGGATTCATTTATGACATAAACTTGTGTTCTTGTGCTTATACTTGCACAGGTGATGGGCATGGAACATGAGCTTAGTGCGTTAAGAGCTACAATTCGAGAGAAAACTATAATCTCAGCGAAGCTTCAAAGAGAGGCATGTTAAGAAATTAGGATTTAGATTTGGATTATTTTGATGTATATGGGTGGCATAATACTACAGAAAAAAGTACTTTGATGTGGAAAAACCATCCACCTTTGCTAACCTCGTTTTCATTATTTATCCAGCTCACAATGTGCAAAATGGCGGCGGAGAACAAGTCTTGTTTATACAACTTCGATGGTTCTGAAACTCTAGGTTCATATTTGAGAATCAAATGTGCCTCAGATGCAGCACCCCCGCCTTCAAAATGTTCGATTCAATGGTATCGAATGTCATCCGACTGCAGCTGGAAGCAAGTAATTACAGGTAAATGTTTTTGATTTAGACCCCTAGAGGCTACAGTCAGAACTTCCAAAATTCAAGCAAGATAATAGGCTTTGTCAATCTCAATTAAGTTCATGAACACTGTACTCACCACACGATTAAAAGACATTGATATGAAACGGTTAACGGAATATGTGTTAAATTTTGTTCCTTGATGATTCATTTAGTTTGACTTTTCCTGATTTCTTTTTGTGAATACAAAATGAATTTGTTAGTGTGAACTTAGTTGATAAGATTGAGTTAACTTTTGCATTGTTCTACTTTATTTACTTTCTTCTCTTGATCTGTTTTCTGATCTTTCTTATATCATGTTTTACCTGGTTTATCATTTCCCTTTGTTTGGCTTAATGTATTCTTGTTAGCATTAGTTTCATCTGTTTTCCGCCTTAACCGTGTCCTCTTCTTATCAGGTGCCACCAAACCGATCTACGCCCTGGAACCGCTTGATGTTGGGCGAACCTTACAAGCGGAAATAGTGTCTAATGGCCAAAAAGTGAACATGATGACAACTGGTCCCATTGAACTTGGTTGGTCTTCTTTTTCATTGGAACTTATGAGTCATATCTTACAAATTTTAATTTACAGTATCTCTCCCTTTCTCTAAAAGAAAACTGAAAAAGTCATGTTTAACAGATGCAGGACTTGGAGCTCATGTTGAGACGCTCATGCGGAAACCTAACTCCGAATTCAATGTATGTAATTCCTCTTTGATTCACATCCAATATATACCTACGTCAATCATGACGTATTGATAAGATCCAAGATCTATATTGATATCAAAAGATAAAGAAAATATAAGATAAGCCAAGTTTGAATAGGAACGTCTTGAAGTTGGAACCTACCCTCTCCAGAAAATACTCTCACTTCACCCAATTCCCTCTTATTTATAACCATTTTTTCTAACAAACTCTCTAACTAATTGCACATATACCCCTATATTAATCCCAATTCCTCTGAATACCCAGACCTATCACATATCTGCATAAGCACTCATAAAGTATGCATTTTGTCAACTTTCACAGTTGTGTCAACTTCATGCTGGTTTTGAAATAAAGTCATAATCAAAATTATAATATATTTTCGTTGTCTCGCTGAGTTCTTCCCTTGAAGGAAACAGATGCCATAATCGAAATTATAATACATTTTCGTTTGGCATTGAAACTATAATTTATTTTCAGGGTAGTTGTGTTGCACACTTAAAATATCGATTTCTGAAGTTCGATTCTTAATCTGCAGGTAACTATATCCCAGATGAATGGACAAGATTATTCATCACATTCTGTTCATGTATTTCATGTTGGCAAAATGAGAATGAAGCTATCCAGAGGTTGGATTACCAAGGCTCGAGAAAATTATTCGTCTTCGATGCAGGTATCGTATAAAGTTAGCTATTTTGTAGCTTTGGTATACAATTATTATTAACATTGAAAACAAAAGCTAAGCAAACATGATGGAAGTTTTTGAGATGATATACTGTCAGTTGGGAGTTAATTTTATTAACTGTTCTTTCTGTTTTTTTTTTTTGGAATACGAATTATTGAAAACATGCTTTCGAATTTCGATAACTGTTTCGAAAGCTATTTCCTGTTAGTTTGTTCTCTTGGATGACCTATTTTGAGAGTTAATAGCTTCAAAATAATGATAGAGATGATGATAATAATATTCACTTCGAACCCGTATGTGATTTCGGCATTCCTTCGATATCTCCAAATATTCGTTAATCTAATTTTACCTTCGTTTCTATGTGATTCTCATCACCTCCCTCTCTTACACTAGCTATGTGGAGTTCGAGATGACCGAAGCACCGCAACCAAGGCACTATACTGGCAAGGAAGGAAGGGACTCTCGTTCGTGTTGACATTCGATTCAGAACGAGAAAGAAACGCTGCTATCATGCTTGCCAGGAAATATGCCGACGTCTGCAATGTAAGTAGTTTCTTTCCATCATTTTCGTAATCACATTCCATTCATTTGATCTTCACTCTTAGAACTCCAGCCCATTTCAACCGTTAAAATTTTCGTGTGCGGATACCTTTCTTATCTCGTTTTCGTGTATAAACTCTCCTTTTTTTATGAGTTTTGAATCATAAACCATACAATATGACAGGTGATGCTGGCTGGACCAGATGATCAAGTATAGAAGTGAAAGACTACCAATTCAAATCTGAGTTTTTTTGGGGTTAAATTTGGCTTATTTGTAATGTAGTTTTTTTTTCATTGTTTTTTTTTTCACTAATCAGGTTGAGTTGTTTTAGGCATCCTTTTTTTTATTTGCCTAATCATCTGCTGTAACAAAGCCTTTTGAGTTTATAATCAATTGGTTCATTTGTGATTTTTTTTTTTTTTTTTTTTTCATTTATGTTATATATATTTGAATTCATCATCAATAATTGGGATGGAAGATTACATGTAACTTAAGATCATCTCTGAGTCATAAATCATTTAAGTTGAACTCGATTTTTGTTTGCTCAATTGTTCATACTTTGATTTCAATATCCAATATTTGCCATGATAGATACTCATTTTATTTTTAGTTTTATTGATATTTGTTAATAATACCAGATTTTAGGACTTATATATATATTTGAAATCAAGTTTTAAGACCCAAAAAAGAAATAATTACATTTCTTCAGGAATTTTGAACCAAGATGACTCTAAAAATGACAGCACTAACTAGCAAAGAAAAAAAATATCAAACTCTTACCAGACATTACCAAACTATGCTTAAACTCAAGACTTGATTTAAATTAGTTTCAAATTATTTCTTTTGGTTTCCATTTATTTTAAATTTGATTTTCTTTTTTGAATTATTTTCAATTTGGTTTTTTGGATTTATACAAATGGATTCTTCAACTTAACAAAATGTATAAATTTTGGTAAAAAACATAAAGTCTTAGGTACCGTTTGATAACCATTTGATTTTTTGGATTTATACAAATGGATTCTTCAACTTAACAAAATGTATAAATTTTGGTAAAAAAACACAATATCTTAGGTACCGTTTGATAACCATTTGATTTTTTGTTTTTGGTTTTTTAAATTTAAGTATATTCTCATTCAAATTTCTTACAATGTGTTCTACCATACCTACAATATATCATCTTTTTAAGAAAGTAGGAGAACACTAACCAACTTTAAAAAATAAAAAAAACAACTTCCAAAAGTTTATTTTTGTTTTTAAAAGCTGGTTAGTATTCTCCTACTATCTCAAGGAAATATGGATATATGATAGGAATGGTGGAGCACATTGTAAAAAATTTGAGTGAGAATAGACTTAAATTTAAAAAAAAAAAAGAAGTTATCAAACTGGGCCTTAGTAATAAATTTGTTTGGCCCTGCTAATACTTATAATTATATAAATAATTTTGTAAATTTTTATAATGAATGTAAAGTATAAATTTAAAATAACTGACAATTTTTAGAATGATGGTCTAGATATTAGAAGAAGTTCATGAACGTGTGAGAATTGAGATGTGAATGATTTTCAAATCAGAGTGTCTAAAATTAATTTAGTCAAGATAATTGTATTTATTGGATAGAATTATAAATTTGTGTCGTGTAAACTAAATGTTTTTCCAAGGAAATATAACCGAAGATGGAAAAATGGAAAAATCAATCAAATGAAACATAAATATATAATTGTTATTCATTTTACTTCGATTTTTAATATTTACTGAGGCCCGTTTGATAATCATTTGGTTTCTTGTGTTTTGTTTTTCAAATTTAAGCTTATTCTCTCTCAAATTTTCTACCATGTGCTCCATCATTCCTACCATTTATCATCTTTCTTTACGGAAGTAGGAGAATACTAACCAACTTTTAAAAACAAAAACAAACTTTGGGAATCTACTTTTTTTTTTCTTTTTTTTTAAGAGTTGGTTGGTCTTCCCCTACTTTCTTAAGGAAGGATGTATACATGGTAGAGAAGAGGAAAAAAATGGTAGGAATTGAGAGAAAATATGCTTAAATTTGAAAAACAAAAAACAACAAACCAAATGGTTATCAAAGACCTGTTAAGTTTTTGTTTTTAGATAAAATAGTCTTCAATTTATTGAAATATCGATATATATTCATGATATAAAAATTAGGATTTTTTTTTTTTTTTTGAAACGCAATTAGGATTTTATTTGCTAATCCCAAATCATTGTTTGAAAAAGATTATAATTTATAACATTGTTATCTTAACGCACAGATAAATTTACAAACACACCCGTACTACAAGGTTGCTGAATTGTCCCACATCGGAAACCTGCAAA
This sequence comes from Sicyos baderoa, assembly GCA_037832685.1. Lineage (NCBI taxonomy): Eukaryota > Viridiplantae > Streptophyta > Magnoliopsida > Cucurbitales > Cucurbitaceae > Sicyos > Sicyos baderoa. Next base: position 9,133,615 of record JBBMEF010000025.1, read on the forward strand.
CACAAAACACGCTAGTAAAAATGGAAGTCGAAGGATTCAGGGTACGACCTTACTTGAACAGGATCTGTTCTATAGGTTGTACTACTGTGTCCTTGAGTTCTAAGGAGACAAGAATCATAGTCTGGTGGATGAACCACTGGCTTGCGGCTAGAGCGTGATTAACGGCTCGCGGGCTCTGCTCTTGAGGCTGTAGATGATCGTTCTCGGCAGGCTTGTCCTGTTGGGATGGTCGCAAGGCGGTCTGACAGACTTCTAAACTTTTAATTTTTTGCTCTTTCTCTTTTTTAATCTTTCTTGTTCGTAATGTGGTTGGTTTAGAATTTTTGATGGTGCTTTTGTTTTTGTGTTGTTAAGATATCAGAAATGTGGACTGAGAGTGTATTGGTGGGTGTATTCGTTTTATGCACGTAAGGTGTTCGACGATATGTCTCAATGTTTTTTTTTTTTTTATGGCTTTGGGCGTAGTGATAAGAGTAGGATCAAGATTATATTCATGTTGCGTACATAAATGCAAGCACGCTGATGCCGATTCTTGTTCGTGATACTGTGATAAGATCTTGCTTCAGAGCTATGATTAGTATGCTTTGCGAAGAGAAGAATTGTGTCTAGCCAAATAAAAAAAAGTTGTTTTTGTAAGTTTAAAATTAAGATCATATTGGTTTCATTATCTAATTTATCAAAAAAGTCAATATGTCCGAGTGGTTAAGGAGACAGACTCGAAATCTGTTGGGCTTTGCCTGCGTAGGTTCGAATCCTGCTATTGACGTCTTTTTTATATTTAGACAACAGCATATGGAAGGGTAAAGAGTTTGAGGCTCATGGATTGTGCTTCAAAAGAATGGACACTCAGCAGGATTTCAAGGCGCTATGAGCATACCCTAATGCTCTTTCACGGTTTACGAGTTGAACTGCATCCGGATGAGTTCATTGACTTCTATTAGGTGTCTATATCGTATCATTAGCGTGTTTTTTTACCCGAAGATTATACTTTTGGTCAATTTAAAGGTCTCTTTCTAGAACAATTCTTTTATCGTTCCAATTTGACATCTATATGCTATGAAGAATAGATCCCTCCCTCAAATATTACTCCTTCATGCAAAACTTCAAAAGATGGATTGTTCTTCACGCTAGTGCTTAAAAAATTTATGTTTGAAGTTTCAAAAGGTTAAAATTCTTTCTTTCACACAAAAGGGCCAGGTTCGATCCCCAGCAATGGCGTTCTATTTTTTATTCTCTATCTTTTTCTATTCACCTAGGCTGCCGACAATTTTGAATGTTTTGTTTGAAGTTACGAGTTATCTGGTTTTATTTTTGTTCAGAATGGAACAGTTGGTCGTTGCGGAAAGAGGTCTTAGAATGGAATCCCGTCCAACAAAACTTTGTGTACATGTTATCAGTTATCTTCTACCTCTCCTCAAGGTCTCAAGTTAGAGATTCACCTGTGACATTAATTTGTAGATACCTCCCATGTCTCCATTCCTTTGAAGTCTCTCGGTGCCTAACCTAGGAATGGGTGTGGTTATCCAGGATATAGTGGAGCGAAGCTCCAATTTCTCGGTTTCCAAAAAAAAAGAATAAATTAAATTTCCCCCATTTTGCAACTTGTATTCAATATTCATACATTTGGCCATTTCTCTCTAGTTTTATGCCATCTGCACAGTTGTGTAGGAAGTATGGAAGGTTAGGAGTAAATTTGTTTTTGAGGGAGAAATTGATGAGGATGTGAGGGAGACCAACAGT
>JBBMEF010000025.1:9149761-9160954 GCA_037832685.1 Sicyos baderoa
TCAGGAAGCCGAGTCCAAACAGAAGAAGGGAAGTTGTACTTTCTACGAAGGTTATCTAATTCCTCCTGAAGTAGTAAGGAATTACAATCTACCCCAGACTCTAACCCGCTAGCCAAGCCTTTTCGACGCCTCATTCGAGAATGAGTAGGCCTTGGGACTCCGGCCTCATACTCTGCATCGCTAGTGGAAGGAGAAGTCATGGAAACAGTGAAGGCAGTAAAAAAAGGGGAAGAGATAAACTAAGGTTCCCACCCCAAAAAAAAAAAAAAAAACAAAGGCAAAAGAAAAAGACCAAATAGAGATGTCGGAAAACGAAAGAGTTTGAAGAATTCACCTCAAAGAAAAAGAAAGGAAAGGAATGGAAGTGTGAAGAAATGGAAAGAAATGGAAGTATTTATAACCTTGTCATAGGCATGAGATATGACACTTGGCAGCTGAGCTAGACACTTGGCAGCTGAGCTAGACACTTGGCAGGTGAGCTGGATACCTAGCACGTGAGCCGGACACGCAGCGACAGAGGGCGACACATGGTTATTGGTTAAAGCATATGTCGAGTCAGCCAAAATTCATCTACGTCACCTGGAAACTCCTCAGCCCGTTGAGACAAGGAAGAAGGCTCGACACGACATTACAACATTGACTTAAAGAAATATTACTCTTAGACTCAATAATACCGAAAAATTGAAGGCTAAGAGTAGGGGCAACTATTATGGGTAAAATAATCCTCACGAAGTTGGGCCGGATGCCGCGATGAAAAGCCCAACTAGTCAGCCCGAGAAGCCAAAAGCCCACGTGATCCAGGAAGCTCGAGCAGCGTCGACAGCCCAACGACATGCGAGAGCCGCGCCAACATCCCAGGTGCACGCGCGGGCCACGTCGGCAGCCCAAAGGCGCGCGGGCTGCGTCGGCAGCTCAGATGCGCGCGGGCTGCGTCGGCAGCCCAGGTGTGCGCGCGGGCTGCATCGGCAGCCCAGGTGCGCGCGCGGCCGCAGCTGAGGTGCGGCCGGTTCAGCTGGGTCGCCCGGTTGAGCCGGTTCGGGTCAGCCTGAACCGGCCCGGAAACCTGTAAATGCCATATCTCCTTCGTCCGGACTCCGTTTGAGGTACGGTTGACCCCTATTTGTCCGTATTCTCCTTATCTTCGATTGGCAATATCTAGAATTCGACGTAGATGGAAATATTGCCCTAAATGAGGAATATTCACCTAAAATAAGAATATATTTCCTTAATATATTCTTAAATCAAGAATATATATATTTAAAGAAAAGAAGATATTTCCTTTTTAAAGATATTCCCACTAAATTCAGCCGCCAGAGCCTCCTATAAATATGCCAACTCGTTACTCTTCAAGTAAGCAATTCTGAAACCCTAAATTCGACATACTCACTGAGTTCGTTCCATCTGAACTGACTTAGGCATCGGAGGCGGCGTGGCTTACACCACACCGGTGTCCAGTTTCCATTTGTTTTGCAGGTACTTCGTCCCTCACGTTATAAATTCACCGTTGATCTCGAGGACCAGATTTCGGTATCAACAGACCCCAAGTTACAAAAAATCCTCTAATGATTACATACCTCAACTTCCTTGTAGAACTTATAAATGTCTTCAACATATTCAACTTCTGCCAACTCATTTCCAACATATGCAGCATCTATGTCAAAAACCTGTTTTTTGGGTTTCTTGGTTACACCACAAGCAGCCTGAAAAAATGACCAAATTATAGAGATTGTAATTCAAAGAAAACACAAAGGCAGCCTCAACAATTATACCTTCTTCTTGCAGTTAGGACTGAAGTGAGGGTCAGAGCCTTCTTCTTTGAGGCCCCTTCTCCTCCCTTTGTCTTGTTTGCACATTTAACTTCCTTGCCCTGATCTTGCTCGACCGCATCCGGGATCACCTCCACTTTCAATGGTGGTTTGACAATGGCTTTCTTCTGCGCTGGTTTGGGAGCTGCTGGTTTCTTAACAGCCACAACACCAGCATCTACACTAACATTCTCTTGTTTCTGCATTACAAAAGAAAACCAAAGATGTTAGGATCTCACAAATATTCCACATTGGAAAGTGGGAGAGTCCAACATCAATATAAAAGATATGAGTTACTTCCCACATTGCCAATTGATTTTGAGGTGGAATCTCATATTCTCTCACAAAAGATCCAAACACGTTAACAACCTAAAAAAACGATGAAGACGACAACGAAATCCGAAGAATGCTATGTGAAGAGAGACCTTATTATTTTCAGTTTTTGCAGCGGCTTGGGCATTAGCAAGCAACTGAGCACAGAAACTCCTCGTAATAGGGCGATTCGCCTTTGCGTCAATTCCTCGAACAGTTACCAGATTCCCTATATCGCCCAACGCCCGGCGGTTCCTCCCATCTGCCGCTGGCCCTCCCTTCACTTGTTTTGCTCCGCCGATCGCCGCCTCGCCTTCCCCCATACAAAAGAATCAATTCAACACAAAAGTAACGGAAAGAAAACGAATAATAAAAAGATCCCATCAATCCCCACTTCACTAAAATGATAATCCAACCCAAGAATCACAGATTACAGATCTTTCAAAAGAAAAAAAAACAATACACAAAAGCAAATTAAAATATAAATTGATTGTACCTCTGATTTGTTGGGGAACTACAACTGTTCTTGAAGCCATTTTATCAAAATCTTCAATGGAGAAAAATTACAAAAAATTAAAACCCTTTCTTGTTCTTCTTCTTCTGCAACTCGTCGTCTTCAGATTTCTCTCAAATGAAAACTAATTCATTGGGATGCAAAGCAAAATGTGAATAAGCGTTTTGAAGCTTTACCGAGGCTTCTAACGGTCGGATGACTTTCAAATCCTGGCCGTTCGATCTGGGAGTGATAGCCGTTGGAATTTAAGAAACTACCGTTTGTGGTAAAAATGAAACATTTAACTAAATTATAAATTTATTCTGTGTTTTTTTTTTAATTCCAGATTTTTGGTATCTAAATTTTAACAAGTGTCAAAATAGATCTTCATGTTTTTAATTTTATGTTGGATAGTCAATTTTTAGTTTTGCCTCTAATAAGCCATTCTTGCCATATTCAACAATTATATATACCTGAACTTTATAGATAAAAAATAAAAACTTTAGGTTTTTCAAAAAAAAAAAAAAAAACAAAACTTTAGGTCTTTTTTAATATGTCAACCAAAGTTCAAAGACCTAATGATTGTATAATTTCTTTAAATTCAACAAAATTGGAAAGTGAGATATTCTACTAACACAATTCTTAGACAAAATAAATACTATATTCTTTGCTTTAAAAAAAAAATAAATAAAATAAAAAAACTTCAACAGTCTTATAGAGTACCCGGGAGGTCAAGAGTGTCTTGGAAAGCTAGGAGTAATAGGTTCAATTTACGATGATCACATACTTAAAAATTAATTTTCTACGAACTTCTTTAACATTCAAATGTTGTAGGCTCAGACAGTATGTTCATTAGCCACCATAATTCTTGGGGCACAACTTAATCTCTGGATAGATTGCAAAGTTCGAATATATTGGATTCGCCAATACAACTGCGGACTTAATATAGGTATCAGCCATGCTTTCCAAACTCGATTTTGTTTCCACTGCTCCCCACCCTCTTCTCTTATGTGACAATATCAATGCCACCTACATAGTTGCAAGTCTAGTGATGCATGATAAGTAAACTACACATATCGAGGTTGATCAGAGCTTTGTACGTGATCGTATCATTCCTATTTAAGCGCCAACATAAGCAGTTGTTCAGCCGTATTAGTGTATGTTTGATGACCCAGAGGTCATGGTTCAATTCCCCTGCTCCCGGTTGTTGTAATCTCAAAAAAAAACCTATCAAAAATGTACTTATGAAACATTTGGCCCAGGCAAGATTTCAAACATTGCTCACCAAGAAAACCATGCTTCATATACATACTTCTAGAGAGGCGAAAACAAAAACATGCATCGTAACAAATTCCTATATAAATAAATAAAGAACCTACAGAATTTGCAAACGACCGTACGATGTTGTAGAGAAATCATAAGAACAGGTAGTTGAGAAGATGTTCAAAACTCATCGATTCCGAAAACGATCATCTACAATCCGAGGAACAGAGTTCGTAAGTCGTTAATCAATTAATCAAATTAACACGTCATTGGACCATTTCAATGGAAAAAATCATTGTTTTTATAAAACGGATTCACTTAAATAGTATTAATGATCGAGTTCATCGATAATATTGATTTACTTCGATCGATGTCACACTGATTTACTTTAAGCAGTGCTACTGTTTTATTTCAATTGACAACATTGATTGAAAATATTTAAAATATGGATTAGGTTCAATCAATGATACATCAATTAATTTTAATCAATGTATATTGATAGATTTTAGTCAAACACACTTATTGATTTCATTTGATAACACTAATTGCAAATATGATAAATATGATATTAGTTCTTCATTGACTTCGATTTGATATTTATTGTAAAGATGATAAATATGAGATTAATACGATCGATCCCATACCAATAAGCTTAAATTAGTATTACCATTGTTTTGAATGAAGTCATTAAATCCTCGGGCTTTTTTTGTAATTTCACTAATACTTTTTTTTGTCGTTAAAAAATTAGGAATTTGCACTGTATAGCAAATTTTCTACTCTACATTTATAAAAAATCTAAAATTTAAACTGATTGAACTTGAAATATATAAAAAAATCTAAAATTTCATAATCTCAAAAAAAAAAAACATCAAAAATTTATAAAGACATAATATCGATAACATTACTATAAATTTAGTGATTGAACTTGACACATGAAACATAATATGATTGAAGCTTGAAACCGATACAATATGAAAGTTACCTAACATGCAACAAGTACTTACCGATAAAATAAAGTCGATTGAAATAGAAAAGTAATAAACTTATTATAAACTTAAAGTCAACATGCAATTACTGGAATAGAGGAAATAAAATAAGTAATGTAAATTGAGTTTAAGTAAAAAAAAAAAAAAAAAAAAAAAAAAAAAAAAAAAAAAAAAAAATTTAAAATCGTGAAAAGTGTGATATTGATTTTTAAAAGATTGAAAAAAATCAAAGAGAAATGTGTAGCGTGCGTGTGAAAGAAATCGAGTATAACACCAATGAAACGTTGCTGTGATGGAATCTCACACCAAAAATTGATTGAATTCTAAAATAAAAAATGATTGATTCCAATCACTAGAAAACTGATAAATTCAATCACTAAGAAATTGATAGATTCAATCACTAAAAAATTGATAAATTCAATTAATAGCAAATTAATAGAGTCAACCACTAGCAAACTAATAGATTTGATCGTAACAAATTTATTGAACTGGGCTGCAAAAATGATGAAAGCATATGAACTTTTTGGTCTTTTTATGCCTCTTATTTTATTTTTCTTGGCTAAATTAATTAATTTGAAAATTGTGATATACATGAAATTACTTTTTTTTTTTTTATTATTATACATGCAAAATCCCACAAAATTTATATTAATTTTGTATAAGTAAATTTATAATTTAGTTAAACCTTTGATTTTTTTTTTCTCTACAAACGGTAATCTTACAAACTCCAACGGCTATATTTCCGACAAACTAATGCCGTCAGATCATTTCTATATCCAACAGCCACGATTTCAAACTCATCCGACCGTTAGAAGCGCCGGTCTGTAGCTTCAAAAAGCTTCTTGCCATTAATTTTCTTCCGACTGAAGAAAACTCTTAGAAGAAGAAGAAAAAGAAAGAAAGAATGAATTCAAGAACAGTAGAAGTTCCCCAACAAATTAGAGGTATAAATTTCCCCTTTAAAAATCAATCCCAGATTTCTAAAATTTGATTTTGTTTCGAACCCCATATCGATTTCAATGAAAAGATTGAATTTTGCTCTGTACCTGTATTTCCCATATTGTAATTTTGTTTGAGTGTGTTTTTCTTTTGAAAGATCTGTAATCGGTGTTCTTTAATGGATTTTGTTATGGGGTTAGGTGAGGCGATGATCGGCGGAGGAAAGCTCGAAAAGGGCGGAGTGGCGGCGGATGCAAGGAACCGTCGAGCATTGGGCGATATTGGGAACCTGGTAACTGTTCGAGGAATTGACTCAAAGGTGAATCGCCCTGTTACGAGAAGTCTTTGTAATGATGGTGGTGTTGTGGCTGTTAAGAAACCAGCAGTTCCCAAGCCAGCGAGGAAGAAAGTCGTTGTCTTACCCTCTAACGTCGAGGTGATCGAGATAAGCCCGGATACGGTTGAAAATGATCGGGGCAAGAAATCCATAGGAGAAGGGGTCTCAAAGAAGAAGGCTCAGACTCTCACTTCAGTCCTTACTGCTAGAAGCAAGGTATGATTCTTAAGACTGCTTGTGGTTCTGATAGGATCCAAATTAGGAATTTAGAACCTCCCTCTCTAGAGAATCACTCTCTTGAATCCAAATTATATTATTCTTTAAGTTCTTTTTAAGTGGATCTCTAAATTTTAGTCATTTTTTTCAGGCTGCTTCTGGTATAACTAAGAAACCCAAAGAACAGATTTTAGACATAGATGCTGCAGATGTTGGAAATGAGTTGGCAGAAGTTGAATATGTTGAGGACATGTATAAGTTCTACAAGGAAATTGAGGTATCTATTGAATTGATCATCTCTTGGTTCTCCAAGGTAGTTGAAGTAAATCCATTGATGAATCTCTGCTGTGTGTGTATTTTGTATAGAATGAGAATAGGCCTCATGATTATATGGATTCACAACCTGAAATCAACATTTCAATGAGGGCAATTTTGGTGGATTGGCTGGTTGATGTTCACAATAAGTTCGAACTTTCTCTCGAAACTTTCTATCTCACGATCAACATAATCGATCGATTCCTTGCGACAAAGGTAGTTCCGAGAAGAGAATTGCAGTTGGTTGGTATTGGGGCAATGCTCATAGCCTCAAAATACGAAGAGATGTGGGCGCCAGAGGTATGTAAAACTCGAGATTTATGTAGAAGTGCGATCGACTAGATAGAAGTTTTTGTTCTAATGGCACAAGTTCTTGCAGGTAGATGACTTTGTGTGCATTTCAGATAGTGCTTACACCAATGAACAGATACTAGCGATGGAGAAAAAGATACTTGGGAAGCTGGAATGGACCTTGACTGTGCCTACTCAGTACGTTTTCCTAGCTCGATTCATCAAGGCATCGAAGGACTCCGATCACGAGGTGCGTAAGAATCCTTGCAAATGGAAAATCTGTTGACTTTGTTTAATTCCCTTTATATAAAACAACATAGTGAACTGATTGAATGAATTACAGATGGAAAATCTGGTATATTTTCTGGGTGAACTTGGGATAATGCATTACAACACCTCGATTAGCTACTGCCCGTCGATGATTGCTGCCTCAGCAGTCTACGCCGCTCGATGCACACTGAAGGAAACTCCAGCTTGGGACGAGACTCTGAAACTGCACACTGGTTTCTCAGAGCGTCAACTAGTTGATTGTGCAAATCTTCTGGTGGGATTCCATGGGGTAGCTAGCAAGAACAAGCTTCAAGGAATATTCCGAAAGTACTCCAGCTCCGACCGAGGAGCGGTAGCCTTGCTTCAGCCCGCCAAAACTCTGTTGGCTTAATACAGCTGCTCCTTGATGAAAGAAAACATCATTTGCTTGAAAAAACTGCAGTTTTTTCCATGACTGATGTTGTAAGGAAACACCATTTGTGGGATAGTTCTGTTGAAATCAACAATTTTATTATTGTTCACTTCATTCTTTGTTGTGAAAATATTGCTAACATGAAGGAAAATTATGTTCACCACTGCATATAATATAAATATCTGATCTTATTTTCTTTGCCCTCTCTCTATGTTGTTTTTATTTTGATTTCTTTTTTCAACTCCATTGAGAATACTAATCAACGAACCAGAAATTATATAGCTATGTTATTATAATTGCAGTAATGTTGAATAGCCCCATAAAAATTTGAACACCATAGCCTTTGATTTGGAGGTCTTTTTGTAACTATTGTCTCTTTTGCAAACAATATCCTGCTTTTGGGTTATACCCATGAATGGCAAAGGAGGCAGTTTTGTTAAGACTTCAAAAACATATTTGTAAACATGAGAGAAATGAGATTGACATATTATGTACATTTTTCTTTTATGTTACATTCTCATTTCAGTCTTGTTTTTATAAGGTACATTTTTCTTTTATATTACATTCCCAATTGGATGAGATCCTTCTCAGGTATATACATAAGCTATAGTATTTAATCATAACATCAACTAATCAACAACCAATAAATTCATCTCTATATCAATGTTCATCGTTTATTTGGAAGCCTGCACATTGTGTCTTTGGAACCAATTTTTGATTCATCGTTCTCCGTGTGCGCGACAGCCCGGAGATGCAAAGCCAATAGTCGCAAAAAGTACAAGTAGTAAGACCTCTCCATGATGCTTAGCAACAAGGTAGAGTTTATGTTTGTAGATGCAACCTTGTGAATCAAATTAGAGCTGGCTATGGGTTTCAAACTTTTATGGGGCCATTCAACATTATTGCAATTTTAGTAGTGTCACAACATCCAAGAGCTTGGATTGTCCAAGAGCTATATTCGTCCCCGCAAGTTGCGGGCAGTCATAGCCTCACCGCATGCACTCCTCACGGCAACATCTACCTGATCACAGCCTTATATGTGCATGATCGTCCACGCACGCCGCCCTAATTGCACCCCATCAACGTGTGCTCGTTGTTGTGTGTTGCACACCCTTGGCCCTCTCACCGCACACGACCCCACTCAGGTGTTCATGATCCGCATATCGACAAGTAACTAACAAGCCCACGCATGCGTTGCAGCTCGCACACTACCACCTCAACTTGCGCCCTGACCCTACTTTTTGTGTTGTTGGAAAAGTTAGATTTATGTTTGTAATCTAATTTAGTATATCTTAACTAGGTTGACTGTGTTTTACGAGCTTTTTGTTTTGTAACTAGCTAAGATAAGGGTTCCTTACTGATGATTGTTTTGTCTTTATACATTAGATTTCAATGTACTCTATGTTTTCATGTTAATTGTAGGACTATGCAGTTGTTTGGTGTCTAAGTTATTATGATGATTGATTATGGATCTCATGCATGTAGACTTAGGTACTAGATTGAAATGTATGGTTAAGTTAGTAACCGGACTAATATGATAAGCTGATGAGCATGGTAAGTAATTTGTACTACAAAACTAGTTGATCATGTAGTACTTCTTAGTTTTATTTATTTATTTTTTTAGTTTAACTAGGTTGTCATCATCTAGAAACTATTATCGTGGTTGGACGATCCTCCAATTAGTAAGCCTACGCTTTTCTCGTCTTAGGCATGTGTACACCATGATCAGGTTAGCTTGTGCATGTTTACCACTTAACTAGTTACAATTATATACCCTGTATATACAGATGCACTAGGACCAAAATGAACTTGTACTTGATATAATAGTCTCTTGAGCTAGACTAGTAGGAACTCTAGAGAGCATGCCCAAAGTTCAAGCCCAAGTGTATGTGGCAAAATGGAAAGTTTAATGCTTCTAAATCTTCTTATTTTGGTGGGGATCCCACATTCGAAACATGATAATACATCCTAATATTTATTAGATTGATGAATTATTCCCTCGTTTTTGATCTTGAGATGAAATTTCATACTATTTTAATTTTGTCTATTAAACCGAAATAGACATGTTGATATCTCCTAACATTTGTAAAATTGATTTTAAGATAAAATCTCGTACTATTCTAATAAACTATTTGTTTGATGGCGAATGTCAATTTCTTAATATATTTCTATTTGGATTGTTATTTATTATTTGTTTATGTTTTTTTTTTTCATTTTTATATTTGTTTTTCAGGGATAGAAAGTAATCTAATGTTAAATTAGCCCAATATTTTGATGAAACTTAAAATATTGTTCTTGTCGTTCATAATTGTTGATGAATTAATTATGTGAAAGTTTGTTATTCATATGTCAACATCCATTTATTATTCATGTTGATATCAATAACTCACATAGTTAAGTGATTGATTGAACAAAAAACTAGCATATTTTACATAAATAAAGTTACTTATATGTACTTAATTCAATAACAATTATGAACAATAAAGACTAAATTTTAAATTTCTCCATATCATATAGACTAAATTCTAAATTTTAAAATCATAGAAATTAAGTTCTGACTTTCATCAAACCATAGAGTTGAAATACATAATTTACCCTTTAATTATTTAAAGCAAAATAAGTATAATAATAAAGTAAAAAAATAAATCGAGACTGGACATTATTAAAATGTTTAATTTTAAAATATATGCCCACTTAGGAAAAAAAAAGGGTAATTTTACCAATTTTGTTTAACCTTTCATTTGTGGTAATTTCTTAAACTCCAACGGCTATCTTTCCGACAAACTAACGCCGTCAGATCATTACCATATTGAACGGCCAGCATTTAAAACGCATCCGACCGTTAGAAGCGACGATCTGTAGGTTCAAAAAGGTTCTTGTCGTCGGAGCTTTGATTCATTTTCGAGAGAAAACTTTCAGAAGAAGAAGACGACGACGAAGAAGCGTTCCGATTCGAAGATTTCATAAAAATGACTTCAAGAGCAGTTGTAGTTCCCCAACAAATCAAAGGTACAACTCAATTTCCCTTCTTTATTTTCATTTTTGATTCAATGCAAAGGTTCATTTCTGATCTGTACCTGTACTTCCCATATTCTTATTTTCTTCATTCTGGGATTTCTTTCAAAAGATCTGTAATGGGTTTTCTTGGATTGGGTTTTTTTCATGGATCTTTTTGTTTTCTTTACTTATTTTTTTGTGTTGAATGGATTTTGTTATGGGGGAAGGTGAGGCGATGATCGGCGGAGGAAAGCCGGCAAAGGGCGGAGTGGCGGCGGATGCAAGGAACCGTCGCGCATTGGGCGATATTGGGAATCTGGTAACTGTTCGAGGAATTGACGCAAAGGCGAATCGCCCTGTTACAAGAAGTTTCCGTGCTCAGTTGCTTGCCAATGCGCAAGCTGAAAATAATAATAAGGTTTCTTCATATATTATTCATTGAATTTTGTTGTCTTCTTGGTGGTTTTTTCTAGTGATTACAAAGTGTTTTTTGGATCTTTGGTTTTCTTTTGTGATGCAGAAACAAGTGCCTGTACGTGTAGATGGGGGCGTTGTGG
>JBBMEF010000025.1:9161054-9174055 GCA_037832685.1 Sicyos baderoa
GATCCTGAGACTCTCTCGAGTACTCGATTTCACTCTCTCGAGCGATTCGTTGGTTCTCTCGAACTCAACCTCGTCTTTACGGGTACGCTCTAGGCGAACTCATCTCTAAGTTCGTGCTAGGTTCTGGACATGGGAATGGTTAAGGGTTCGTTCGTTTATTCCTCTCGGAGTAACGATTTAGTCACGGGTTTCTCAACCACATGCCTGAACTATCTCTTAACTTCTAACCCAGCCGTTAACTTTAGTCACGACGAACCCCTTATCCCTTAACCTTCTAACTAGTAGATTAGCTACTCATGCTAGTGAGTTCGAAGTTGACATAATGTAATGCGACCGACATAGTTAAGTAAAGGGTTAAGGAAAAAGATTGAATTCAGTAAATGAACTTCAAAGAACTTAACGACGAAGATAGAAGAAATAGTTTACTTAATAATCTGGAAATAACTCCGGTGAAGATTCTGGTGACAAAATGTGTTCAGACTAAGGAGATAACAAACTAACTTGACAAGAAATAGGTCCGGTTAAACAACCCGTCGACCAGAAATAAATGCATAAGAGACTAAAACAAATGAAAACTCGTAAAACAAATGTAAGGTCGTCGGAAATGGTGGTCGGAACTCTGAAGTTTTCTCAACAGAAATTTCTCTCCGAGCTTCTTCAACCCCTTTCACGGTGGAGTTCTTCGTCTTTATATAGGCAGCCGACAAGATCTGTTCCACGATCCTCTGCAGCCTATTTCTGAAATTCCTGCTCCTATTACTGCTCTGTGTCAGTACGGCAGCGGCGCCGCAGATGAACGGCTGAGACTTGAGTTGCTAGACCTTAAGAGAACGCCACGTGTCTGGGTTGAGATTCTTTCCAAGCTTAACTCTTTCGTCTTGGCCGTGACTTCGTCGATATGAAATTCATGATTCTCTCTTTGTGAGTGAGTTCCCTTTAGTGAATAAGAGAGGTGACTTCGTTTGTTGCTTTAGTCGACTCCGTCGTCCATTTCATCGTTGGTGTTTAGTTCGCTGCACGCGAAGAGAAGAGCATCATTTTCTTATAAACTAATCACTTCAAAATGCTTAGTTACCCTTCGTTATGTTTATTTCATGAAATAACTTCCTAATCAGAATACTAGAGGAAGTTCGTCAACGACGAACACATTAATGATATTGACGAAAGTTCGCATCTACTTCTACTCAATGTTAGCGATTTCCTGTTTATATTTATCTATTTTCCTACTTTTAACTCTCAATTCATGAGAGTTATCATAGACAAACTAGAAAATATCAATTATTTTTAACATTTATCAATTTACACTCATTCATGCACATTTATTTCGCTACAACGAACCTCTAAAAAGCATCATAATCAGAAAATATAGGATGTTTCGCTTAAGCACAATTTTTTGTATGAGGGGGCAAAATTTAATATAATATCAATTAATTATAGCAAATTCTTATGAAAAGATATTTTTTAAGCTACTTTAACTCTCAATTCTTGAGAATAACCAGAAGTGAACTATTGATTTTCTCTATCACATGCTCTCTCAAGCTCTAGCATCTAAATGACAACCAAGCCAACAACTCTAGTAAAAACATTATCTTATCTCTAAGTGTTCTTTAAATTGTTAGTTAAAACTTAACAAATCTAGTATATGACATGCAAGTTCGCTCTATTTCTATTCTCTCGAATACGAAACAGAGTTAATACAAATGGTTAGCTAGACGAGATGTATTTTAAATTAACACAACATGCATTAATAGTTCATCATCTCCCTACGTCTTTGCTACAACGAACTATCCTACTTTCATATTTCCTTCCGATGATAAAATTAGCTACTCATAACTTAAAAAGAAATGGAAACAACAGATAGAACAAACATTAATCTTCATTAAATCGCTACACACGTATAAAAGTATACTATAAGAAGTAATAAAAGATAGAGTTACGAAAAATACTAGTCGGAATCACGGAAGTAGCTTTTCTAAACAGTTTCAACGGTCTACAAGAATGAAACTAATTACTCCTATAACTACTCTAGGAAAGCTAGAAAAGAAAGACATAAACGAAACAAAGCTATTGGCAAAACGCTTCAGCGTAGCTAAGTAAAAAAAAAAAAAAAAAAAAAAAACTATGCTAAGGGTTGATCGGAAAACTAGAGTAAAAAAATATTGCTGGAATTGATCTCTCGATCTCGTCTCTCTGCCTACTCCATTATGAGATTCTCTACCCACCTCCCACGTCACCTGCTTTTGCCAGTGCGGTTAAGAAGCGACCGTTGAGATTAAAAGTGCTTTTCATGGATCTTTGACACACGTCCTTCACCGTAGATATTTTTCAAGTGCCAATCCTTCTGAGACTTGTCTTTGCTTCAACGAGGCTTTCAGCACCACATCATGCTTCGCTCTAAGGAATGCTGCAACAAACTAGAAATATCAGGTCTTTTGAAAGACAAACTTAGATTCATACAATCATGCACTTTTTAATACAGTGAACCTTCAAAAAAACATCCTAATAAAAAAACTAAAGGATTTTGAAGTTCACCCTAAACATGATGCTACAATGAAATAACAAGTAGATCCGTAAATAAATGTAGCGAAGTTCAAGCGAAAGTATATTGTTGTAAGCTATTTAACTCTCAATTTTTGAGACTTATCAACTACCCTACGAAGAAGACAAGATGAGACCTATCTGTAAGAAACTGAACAAATTTCTTGTGGAGAAATGGAGAGGCGCACAGAACGTTGAAATGGTGAAAATTGAAAGACGAAACAAGTGGATTTAGTTTAGACCAAAATTTGGTAATTATGGTTGCTCAAATTTTGGTGGTAATGAGTTTGAAAGTTTATGCGATTTTCCATTTTTGTTAATAATTAAAATTTTCAAATATAAAACATGAAGGATTTGTTTTGCTAATGTGTTTTAAGCGACCCAAGTTTGTAAATATTTTTTTATATAATTTAGTTTACTTAAAAAAAAAAGCTCTTTTTATTATTATTATTAATTTTATTTTCTTTATTTTAATTTACTCATTTGTTGTGTATATATCAATTTTAGGATTATCTATTAGAATTATAGCACATTCTTTTATCAAAAATTCGTTTATTCTAAAATTTTGAATGATTGAACTCTATCGAACTCAATCAATAACTAGTAATTGACTCAATCAGTTTGTTAAGTGATTGAGCTCAACTGATTAAGTTCAATCAATAATTAGTGATTGAATTCAATCACATTCAATCACTCACCTACTTTCAGTTTTTTGGTATATATGTAATTATTTTCAATTTCATATTATAGATGTAATTTTTTAGTTAATTTTCGTTATACATGAAAATCCTTAATTAATTTTGAGCTGAGAGAAATACAAAATAAAAAATATAACTTTAAAAATTGATACACGAAACAAGAGGGGAAGAATGGAGCGTGAGAGACACGCGCCAGAAAATAGTGATGGGAACAAAATCTTATTGATCTTTACGACACTCACTTTCAGGTATTATTAATGAGACCCATAAATCCAGGAAAATAATTCTTCAAAAATTAAATTTAAGTTTAGAAAGAAAAAAAAAAAAAAAATCATAAGAAAGAAACAAACAAACAACAAGAAAAAAAAGAGAGCATCAGCAACAGTGTACCTCCACGCCTCCCCGGTCCCTAGTGAGAGAAGAGAAGAAAAGAAAAGAAGTAAAGCCTCAAAGAAAAACAAGATCCACCTCGAACCTCTCTCTCTTCATCTTCAACCCTTCGTAATCCATCATCTTTTCTTCAACTTCTTCATCCGTTCTATCTCAATCTTCATAATCCATCACTTCTCTTTCTTCTTTCCATTTGGGGACTGATTTTTGTTTCTGGGTTTTCTCTATTTTGCTTGATTTCTGTTGCTTATCGTGTTAATTGACTTGGGTTCCTTTTGGTTTCTGGAGTTTTTTGCTGTTTTTTGTGGTTTTCTTGTTGGGCTGTTGACAGGAGCAAGAACAGTGAATTGGGTCGGAGCTAGATTTGGGGAACAATGAGGGAAGAACACTCCAATTGGTTCTCCAGATGGGAAGAGGAGCTTCCATCTCCGGATGAATTGATGCCTCTTTCTCAAACCCTAATAACCCCCGATCTCGCTTTGGCTTTCGATATTCAAAACCCCTCCAACAGCAGCCCGCCGCTGCCTTGCCCGTCCCCGCCGCTTTCGAATCCCTTGCCGGGATCCGGCAACGGCCTTGCGCCACCCAACTCGGCGGATTTTGGCGACTCCGCCGATTTAGGCTCGGGCGCCGGGAGTGACGAGCCGGCTCGGACCCTTAAGCGGCCGCGCCTTGTCTGGACTCCCCAGCTCCACAAGCGGTTTGTTGATGCTGTTGCTCATTTGGGGATAAAGAATGCTGTCCCCAAGACCATAATGCAGCTCATGAGTGTCGATGGATTGACCCGAGAGAACGTTGCGAGCCACTTGCAGAAGTACCGCCTCTATCTCAAGCGGATGCAGGGCTTGTCGGGCGGCGGCGGCGGTGCCTTGATTTCTTCGTCCGATCCCGCCACTGACCATTTGTTCGCTAGCTCTCCAGTCCCTCCCCATTTGCTTCACCCTGCTCGTGCCAGTTCGGACCATTTTCTGCCCTTTGTTCCCATGACCACTCTGCAGCAGCATCACCATCACCAGCAGCAGATTGCTGCTGCTGCCGGTGTCGTCGCCCACCCGCAGCTCCAGCCGTCGTATCACCGGCAGGTTGGGCATTTTGGGTCGCCGCCGAATGGGCAGTTTGAGCATCCATTCTTAGCTAGACAGTCCCAGCCTATCCATAGAATGGGGGCACCAGTGCATAATTCAGTTCCTAATTACATTGACGAATTGGAATCAGCCAATGCTAGTGGAGGAAGAAAAGTTCTTACCTTATTCCCTACTGGGGATGATTGAGCTTGTTTGTTGTTAGAATCCACAGATCCTTTTCTGTTCTGTTCTAATTCTTGGGGAAATTGGCATAAATGTTATGGGTCTGATCTGTAACTCTGGATGATGCTATCTTAGTTGTTGTTTCTATAATGTTCTTTCTAATGTCACTTCTTATCTGTTTAGTTGTCTTGGCTGTCATTAAAATATGAAACTCATGACCAAATCCAAAACTTCACTAGCTTACTTATTTTACAAATAGGTAGAGAGCCTCACCCTTTAATGGTGGTAAAGAGAGGGAGATACCGAGTTTATCTTTTCTGTCGAGTCCCCCATCTGTCCTGCTCTATTGTCTGTTTTTTTCTATCATATCGGACGAACAGTTCCTTGTGGTGTGACTCGAAGAGAAAATAATGCCATTAGATTTTTCTGCTTGCAGTTGTTCAGATTTTAAGCTGACTAGCTGAGGTTCATAAATATCCAAGAACCTGCTGCTTCTTGTGTATTCAGGGTGGAAGAGGTTCATATGTTAATATTGTTAAGGATGAGTATGAAGAAGCAACCAGCTGAGTTTTATTTTCGTTTTTGGAGCTCAAGGGACGACGGATGATGATGCGGGCACGTGATATCTATCCTTAGGTCAGTTTTCTGCAGAGATAGTATCTCTCTCACTTGTATATTATAAAAGTTTATAAAACTCATAATATGTGAGCATCTATTTTAACAATTCTGAGTTCATTAGAATGTTGGTATTGAAACTGTAACATGAACATTTTGATGTGATCATCTTGACATCTTAGTAAATGTCTTCCTTCACAGTCTAAACAGCTTGGAGCATGTTAGTGAATTTGATGTATGTGTGTTAATAGCACTAGCACCACAGCTCAGTCAAATTTGAAATCTCTTACGTTTTTTACTCTGCTGATTAGTTGTATTAAGAATAGTCGGTGCAAACACGAGCATAGCTAATTAGTTCAACATTCTTACGTTTCCTAGGAGGTTGTAGGTTCAAATCTTCCCGATACTACTATACCCCAAAAAAGAAAAGTGGATAAATTGGGATGAGTTTTGATGAGCGGTTCTGATGGGTTCAATGCCTAAGCCAATATTCAGTTAGCTTGCTCATTATCAGGCCACCATAAGATATCCATTTGAACATTGTGTAATTCGCTGTTGGGTAAAACTGAAGCGTATTTTGCTCGAAACTACGCTGTACTTAGCGATATCAGGTGGTCCATTTCGTAGACATATCAGTTTTTTTAGTAATGAGAGATGTTGTTGTAAATTGTAATATTCATCACCCTCTGCAATGAAAGGAAGAAAGGGCCACTTAACCAATGGTTTTGTATTTCCTTTTTAAGTTGATCTGTTTCAGCATTAAAGCTTGAATCAGGTTTAGCATAGATTTCATGTTTAAAGTATAAACTGAAGTTGATCTAGTCTGTAATCCCTTTCATTTTCTTAACACTATTTGGAGAGGAAAGACGACTCAGAATCTATTAGTAGTTTATACAAAACTAATGTCACTAGAACTATGCTCTTCGGACTTAAGGTCTGAAAGAGATGCGAAAAGTTAACAGTAAGTGAGATGGTTTGGTGAGGGGTAGGGGCACTTAGTTTTTAAGGGTGCCCTTTACAATGTCTGCCATGATATAGTTACTTTTTGAAACTGTTCTTCATATTTGACTACCAGGTTCTTTTTTGCATTATTGTGACCCCCTTTCTTGTAGGGTATTCCTATTTCAATGGGAACCTTCGTCCCATCGCCGGATCTTTAAAGATAAAGACATTAAATATTTTTATACATAATTTGGTCATTTTCATAGTGAATAGGTGAAAATGTTCTCTCATTTTTTTACAATTATACTTGCTATGTAAAGGCATTTTGTATTTCCTCTATTAGCCTTTTCAATTGTTTTTCTTTGCAACTTTTGTAAACTTAGAAACCTGCATTGTCCCCAACACTTCAACATTCATAATGTGAGAACCATTCTCCAATAGATGAAAACCATTTTTTTCCCTCAAATTTTAAAAAGTACATATTTGTGTGTAAGCTTATGTTTGTGTAATTTAAAAGATAATAACACTAGCCTAATGTTTTTTGTAACCATGTTTTTAAATGACAAACTATTTATTTGACAGAAAGATGAGGGAAAAAAGAACATAATAAAGCATATTTCAATGCAACTATTTGGCTTTCTCTAATGAATTGTTGCTTGGAAGTAGTGATTAAGAATGAAATTCCCTAAAAAAAATGCTTTGAGCATTATTATTTTTATTAAAAGTTGTTTGAACTTTGAAGGATAATTTTTCCACAAATAAAAAGGTGAAGGCTTTTGAATTGGATAAGAAAGTTGATTGGCTTTCTCTCATTCTCTCTCAATGGCACATCAAATTGCAGAGTAGGTCCAATGGGCACATCAAATTTAATATCATTTTTTTGGTTTTTATTCTTTTTTTTTTTTCCTTCTTTGGTGATGAACTAGTTCTCTCTTTTTGTACATGACATTAACTTTCTTGGTTGTGAGAGAGACAGATTCTATCCCTTTTAAAGTTCATAAATGGCATATATACCTTTTTCTATGGTTGATATATCATTTTAGCTTCTGTATTTAGTTTTAAGTTGAATTAGTGGTGTAAGTACTTAAATTTAATGTCGGCTTTGTAGTTCTAACTTTATAAAATAGTTTCAATTGCATTTTTTACTTTGAACTTTGATTCCCACTTCTTTTTTAAGAAAAACTTCCAATATTTAATAACGATCGTTCTCTACGATAGAGCCTACAACACGAGAAGATGCCTCCTATACAAGTAATCATTTTCCTCCCCATATAAGGAGAGTGATAAGTCTTAGGCTAAATTATCAAACATGCTCCCTGTACTATCACATTTTTGTCAAACTTACCCCGAACTTTAAAAAGTTTCAAAAGTATCTTTGAACTTTATAAGGTGTTTCAAAAATACCCTTGCCGTTAATTTTGGATGGAAACCGTTAAAGTTTTGTTTCAAAAATACCCTTATACTTTAAAAAGTTTTACAAATACTCTTGGTCTTAAAAAAACATAAAACTTAAATAATTTAACTTCCAAATATTTGAATTTAATGTGTTAAACTTTAATGGGGTAAATTAGACATTCTCCATCACTCATATAGGCTTTCAAATTGAGATTTTTTGTTAATACTAGAATTTATAATTCATTTATAACTTTGTAATTTATTTTAAAAAATGAGTTTTTTTTTTTATCAATTACAAATAAAACATTAAATTTGAAATTTTAAAGCAGGTTATAAGTAGAGATGTCTACAGGACGGGACGGGGTTGGGGAATGACTTCCCCCTCCCTGCCAATAAAATCATCCCCTGTTCCCGCGAATTCACCGTTTTTTTTTTGGGATTGGGGAGGGGATTCCCCGCGGGAATTTTTCTCGTTCATTTTTTTTCATTTTTTGATATTTTTTAAATTATTATCTTAAATAATTAATTTTTCTTATAAAATATCTATAAGTTTAAATTATATTGTCAAAAAAAATATGTTTGTTTGAATATTTAATTCACAAAAAAAAATTATTTTATCTAAAAAGTAAAATAGCTAAATGAGATAAAAATAATTTTTAATAAAGAAATTGTAAACGGGGCGGGGATCAAGAATATAAACATCTCTAGTTATAATGAACAATACAACTCATCATGGGGTTCAACCTGAACACCGAGTACCCATTTGGGATTAATGAGATATGATACCATATTAGATTATATAAGGTTCCTCCTCAAAATCAATTGGTCAAGAGTGGAGTAATTACTCATATCTTTTATATTGTTATGAAGTCTCCATTTTTTTCGATGTGAGATCCTTAACAAACCCAGCCCAAATATAGAGTTGGGTCTCCATCTAGAGTATTTTTGAAACTTTATGAAATATAAAAAATTTCTTGTTCATCTCGCCTAAAATTTTATACATTAAATTCAAATATTTTGAAAGTTAAATTATTTAAAATTTATATCTTTTTAAGACCAAGGGTATTTATGAAACTTTTAAAAGTTCGGGGGTATTTTTGAAACAAAACATTAACAATTTCCATCCAAAATTAACAGTACGGGTATTTTTGAAACATTTTGTAAAGTTTAGGGGTATTTTTGAAACTTTTCAAAGTTCAGGGGTAAGTTTAAAAAAAGTGTGATAGTTTAGGGGTATGTTTGATACTTTAACTTAAGTCTTAATTAATTGTGGTTAAAGGTAGAAATTGTATTTGATTTAAGAGAAATTATACTGAATAGTCCAATTTTACAAAATATTTACAGATCTAGACAAATTTGAAAATATTTAGCATTTATAGTCAAATATACCATATAAATAATACTAAAAGAAGTAATAAAAAAAAATCAAATTTAATTAATTGGGCTCAACCAATTGAAAGCAACCCTAAGCAATTCTTATATAAACATTCTTTTAAAAGTGATACACATTGGAACGCGGAAGAAGCATTTGTTTGTAATTTTGTGTAGCTTTGGACTTTATAGGTAATCTTTAGTTTATGAATTATTTATTTTTTGTTCTTATTTCTATGATTAATTGTTAGTAAATTGAATTGGTGTCTTAGTTTATTATCAATTGATTCATGGTATACATGATTTTTTTATATTTATTTATTTTAAATCATTGTAAATTGTAGAAAGGGGTTGCTCATATGTGATTGTGGCTTTTCCAAATTACACACTAGATCATAGAGAAACAAATAAACAATATTAATTAATTTTATAGTCGTCTCCGGTAATTGATTTTGGTTTGGTCATTCTCATAGATTTGAAATGCTGTCATATTCAAATGATTTTTTTTTTTGCGTGGTCGGGGTCAATAAAGTAGAAGAACAATTACTTAAATGGTGGCTTTAGACTAATTACTTGAACTGAAAAAAAATTAAATATTTTTTGTAGCCTATGATCAAGATTACAATTGGATTAAACGAAATGCTTGAATCATAAGTTTTCGTAAATTGTTTATTTTATCTATTTATATTATTTTAATTAGGATTTCATTCAAAATACTCAAAAACCGCTTTTTATTTGTTTTTAACTTTGAAAAAATAATTCATATCTAATTTGGGATTCGACCTGATTTCACCACTAGTAGAAAAATGGTTAAAGATGGCGGGTGTATCCCGCCATTAATAAATATCGTTGGCGGGCAGCCGTCCGCCTTCAATAGTCCTAGCATCGAAGGTGTTCGATGGCGGACAGGGAAACGAAGGCGGGCGCGCGCCCGCCTTAAAAAAGAATCGAAGGCGGGAACATGCGCCCACCTTCGAAAGACATCAAAGACGCGCGCGGATGCCAGCCTTCAAAGCCTTTAGAAGGCGGGCGCATAAGCGCGCCTTTGATTCTTTTCGAAGGCGGGCGCGTGTGCCCGCCATTGATCGATATTGAAGGCGGGCTTGCTTGCCCTCCATTGATGACAAATGAAGGCGTTTTTCTCTATGACTGCCATCGATTTTTTTTTTTTTTTTACAAATATCATCTAGCTTTAGGCGGGTTATTTTAAAATGTTTCATCACGCTATTAAAAGATATTATTTATTATACGTACTAAATTTAGAACACACATATTAATTGTGTCCGCCATTAAAAATTATCAAACATTGAATGTGAGAAAAAGAAAGAAAGATATGGACCTCATAATTATTAAAGAAGAAGATTGTGCCCGTCATTGAAAACCGTTCAAACAATTAAAAAAATTAGATCATGTGTGTGTACAAGTTGTGCCCGCCATTGAAAACCGTTCAAACAATTAAAAAAAATTAGATCATGTGTGTGTACAAGTTGTGCCCGCCATTGAAAGTCATTCAAACTTAATAAAAAAAAAAAAAAAAACATGTGTTGACATTTCCAATGAAATAAGTTAAAACATTTCTAAACCCAATAATCTAAATGTGACTCATATATAAATACACGATATGATTTAACACATATACTTCTAAAAAGATTATAGTACACATATTCATGCATGTTTAACACAGAAAATGGAAATATGCTACCGAAATTTCGGCAGCATAACAGGGCAATTATGTAATCCCAAAAAAAGTACCTGTACAAAAATTTACCTATAGATTGTACATCCATAACTATATACAAAATTCTAGTAGAAAACATGGGACTTGGTCCCTCCAGATCAATGCAAAGTAATTAACAAACTATATATAAAATGGTATGTGGATGACTAAGACTTTGTATATACAACTAATTTCGGCGCATCATATATCTACCTATAAATGTAGCTCATTCTACTCGTACCTCATCAATATCATCTTGAGAGAATGTGGTTGAGCCGCCCGTGAACTGCAAGTCACATATAATTCATTATTTAGGACGAAATTACTAAATGTTTCAAGACTCAATATGTGATTATATGATTAAATTTAAAACTTACAAGACTCGATATGTGTTTTTCTGGATTGTAGATCATATTCCGGATGAATAGTTGGACGTAAAATCCACAAACTACGGATCCAGTTTGTATAGGACACTAGTGAAAAATATAAGTTACATATACTTAGTCGATAATTCGTAATGATAAAAGAAAACTAACACAATTATTTGTTAACTACTCTACCTGTACCCATGTCCAGTTTAGCCCTCATCCCGTGGTTGTCATGCCACGCTCTATAACCATTACAATGATAAAATTGAAACTTTAGGAGAAGACGAAATATAAAGCTCAAAAGGTAAAATTATATAATCATAAAATTAAGACTTAAGTATTTACAATGTTCTTTAAACCTAAGGAGTTGAAAATATAGGCCGTATTGTCTTCAAGAATTGATTATGATATAAACCTTAAAGATGCAAAATTTGAAACGCTTACCCATTATTGAAAGGAAAGAATATTCGTTGACTATTCTCCTTTAACATCTCCAAACTTTGAATTATATGGTTGATTTGATCGTTATATTGCTTTTTTTTTCACAACCGTTGCGAACTTGGAGCCATCCACTAATATGTAATTATTCAATACGGCTCTATCACATGTAGCCTATAGGTAACTGGATATAGAATTTGTAAATGTTACGAAACGAGACAAACACGTACGCGGAAAAAAGTATAAATATTATATAACCATTGATAACAAAGCTGTAAAACTTACCCGATATAACATAGTATAGGAACATAACATATTTTCTCCATTGCACAATATTGCATAATCTCTTCCCGAGTCATCCAAACATCGGAATTAAAGCCGGGTATGCTAATAGAGATATTTACAAGGTCACCTTCCTCCAATTAATCTCTAGGATAAGTATATACATCAAGAACGGTTGGACCAGCCGTGTTGGATTCATGAGATCGCAAACTCGAAGCAGCCTTCTTACAACTAAAAGATGTAGACTTCTTACTAGTTGTCTTTTTGGGTTTAGAGAGCTATGACAACATAAGCAGTTTATATTATTAGGAAAACAAATATGGTACAAATGATTTGGAAGCAATGACACAAATGATTAAAATAATACATGGTTCGATGAAGTAGGTGTTGTGATAATAAGTGCTCTCGGCCAGGGCACAAATGATTTCAGAACTTGGAAAAGATTATAGATGTCGTTGCTTATAGGGATTGGTAGGCCTAATTCCTCATTGCCCACGAGTATCATATCGATCGAGACGCGAGCATTGAATTTCCCCAATGGCATACCATGTACTGAATCGAATAAATGATCACACGATTCGTACAAGGTACCGATGGCAACAACGTTACCTCCGTATTCTACGAGTAGTTGACATGACACACCCTATAAGATAAAAAACGAAACAATTAATTATGATATATACAAAACAATTAATTCATTTGTATAACGAAAACTAAATAATCATGATAAACTGACCTCTCATATATCAGGATCAGGATAATCAATGTGTTCTTCAACGACGTTGACCCTTTGATGTTTTTCCCTTGCAACATCTCTATTAATACTCCCCTCACACATAGAGGTAAAATGATGAGGGTTTGCTTTGTTGAAACATGGTTGAATAAATGCAAACAACTCTACATGCCATTCACATTCCTAAGACATCATTAGCTCAAAGACAAAACAAAGAAGTTTCTACATGCTGTTTTGTTCCTAAGACAAGCAAACGAAGAAGTATCT